>BQNB010005011.1:0-67500 GCA_026074375.1 Tanacetum coccineum | reverse complement strand
CAGATTCCATGACTATGGCAATAATAAATTATGTTTTCAATACTGGGTGTATATTAACATAACCTAAATATCGCATTTGCATTCAAATTATATTACTTAAACCTATGGATTTACTCAACCTTTGTGTTGACTTTTTAGCATGTTTTATCTCAGGTAACTAATGGCACGGAGTGACGAGGACACGAAGAAGGAAGAAAACGTTATCATTCCCAATGTGTATTTTAGATTCTGGAAACCTCTCTTTTTGTAAAAATCTGAAGAAATATGAATATAAACTTTTTTTCATAAAAGACGTCTTTTGATTCGTTTTCTATGATTATGACTGTTGTACCTTGAAGTAATACCCCAGATTAGCTTCCGCTGCTATATGTAAAATTGGGGGTGTTACAATTTATCATACCTATATTAACCACTAAGAAATTGAACCTTGGTCCATCAAAAGCTTTGGTCAATAGGTCAGCTACATTGAAGTCTGTGTGAATTTTCTCCACCCTAATGAGCTTCTTCTCTTAAGCATCTCGTATAAAGTGTTGTCTGATCCGATGTGCTTTGTCTTGGAGTGATACACCGGATTCTTCACAATGCAGATGGTGCTTTCATTATCAATGTGAATTTTGGTATTCATGAAATTGAAACCATAGTCCAACATTTAATTTTGAATCCACAATACTTGTCCACAGCAACTTACAGCAGCTACATATTCAGCTTCTGTTGTAGAGGTAGCCACTATTGTTTGTTTCTTGCATTGCCATGAAATTAATCTGCTTCAAAGAAATTGACAATCACCGGTTGTGGATTTCCTATCAAGGTTTGCCCCAGCATATTCACTATCTGAGTAAGCTCCAAGCCGCAAAGATGATTCCTTCAGGATACCATAAGCCCAAATTGGGTTTGCCCTTAAGGTACTTAAAGATTCTCTTCACAGCTGATTGGAACTGAAACTAACACCTCTTATATATATAATATATAATACAATATATATAATAAGTATAATCTAAAAACAATCAATGAACCGGGAGTATATAGAATGATCCCCAGGGTCGTTTAATCCCCAACGAGGCCGTCTTGAAGGAATCGGATACATCGGAAAATTGGAGTTTGAACATAAGATTAATGATTTGAGAGTGTAGAACGGCTAAATATAATCATAACAAGCAAAACGATTGAAAAAACCTAAAAATAAAGCTAAATAACTTAAATCCTAAAACGGTCAACGAAACACGAGGTCAAAAACCTAAATTTTTGCAAATTAAACCTAAAACAAATTTAAAAGCTAGAAAGATTCTAAATGACAAATAACGAAGTTTAAAAAAAAACTAGACAGAAAACAGGAGGTCGATTGACACCAAAACGAGACAAGCAAGAACCGTGCCCGAGACCCGTTTTTAAAAATCAAAAAAAGTTGCAAAGTTAACCCTAACGAAAAGTTTTCCTATTTTTCCTACTAAAATAGACTAAAAGAAAAATTTCCTAAAAAAGAAAAAATATTTTTTGTTGGAGATTTTTTGAATTTTGTAAATGAATTTTAAAACTGTAAAGAAATTAAAATAAAAAAAAAATACTAACCTAGCTTAAAAAATTCCTGAGAAAATTACTAAAATTACTTTACCCTAAAACCTACCTAAGAAAAATAAGAAGCCCGAATTTGAGCTTATAAATAAGCTCAGAATAAGCTGGAAAGAGCTTATAAGCTAAAAGGGGAAAATGAGTATTTGAATTAAATCTTGCAACATATGGTTGGATAGCCCTGCCGGGCCGAGTGGTAAGAGTGTTGTGTTGTGAGTGTGAGGGGAGGGGTTCGAGTCCCACTCCCACCCTTTTTTTATATTGCTACAGTAACTTTTTAAATTCAAATTTTTTTTACACAAACTTATAGACCACATGGAGCTTATTATTTTCTATAACTAAGACTTTTTGTGAAAAGCTAAGAATAAGCTGAAAAAGCTTAATTAAAACAGACAACTAGCTTAAATGAGCTTTAAGGCACAAGTGGCTTGATTGTTTGGGATTTTTTACACAATTAAGCAAGTGACAAACACGAATAAGCAAAAATAGAAGCTAGACTACACCTAATAAGCAAAAACAGACATAAATAAGCAAGGATTGAATACTACAAATAGCTAGAATAGACAGAAGTAAAAAAAAACTTTATTACTTAGAAATTTAAGCTAGGAAGCAATTAAGCTCGAATAAGCACTAAACTAAAAGAAAATAAGTTAAAAGGGAACTAAGCTAACCTAATAAGCTAGTTCAAACATGAATAAGCCAAAAATAGCAAACCAATAAGCCAGGATAAACCATAAGCACTTAAGTCACAAAAATGCATACAAATGGGCTTGGGACAGCTTTTTGAGCTTAAAAATAAGCCACCAGAAATGATCTTGGGGCCTAATGGCTTATATGGGCTTTTAACCTAGCTTATAGGTTTCCTAAAAATGCAAAGGAAACAAAGATTGAAACAAAAATAAGCTATAAAAAGAGCTATGAAAAAGGGCAGTAATGACTTTTGCACTAAGTCCTAAAGGCTAAGCTAATAAGCTACTTAAGGGACAAAATAAGCAATGCAAGGAAAACTAAGCTAAGGAAAGTATCTCTATGTTAACCCTAAAATTACTAATGCAAACCAACAATAACAAAAAGAAAGACAGATAAGGCTAGAAGATTTCTAGCGTTCGGCTTCTCATGCTCAAATATAGAAAGAAAATAAAAAAAGGATTTATATAAAATAAATATAAGAGAACATACGATACGTCATTATACCTAAAATAAGCTCTAAGCCTAAACTATGCATACCAACAGTTAAAATGACAACTAAGGGCTTAGAATTAAGCAACCTAGAGGAACTCCTAAGGCTTAAGCTTATAGGAGCTTGTAGAGGGGCTTATAGGGTTTCTAGAAAAGCCATTAACAGCATAGGTTTAATACCAAATAATAAAAACAAGGGGGGCTGAAATGAGCTGTTTTGCACCAGGGCACTATGGTTTACAGTTTTAAAGGGAGAAAAAAAGGGTAGGCTTATAAATAAGTCAGAAATAAGCTTAAAAAATTAAAAGAGTTTTAAAAACCATATGGGAGTTAAGCTCCTAGAGAGCTTGTGCTCCAAAAACTAGAAACTGAAAACAATAGTTACAATCTGGCATATGGTATTGAAAATAGGCAATTTTGTTCAAAAGTTTCTTGACAAGAAACTTGACAGTTATAAAACAACAATGAACCAAAGACAAATTTTTACAACTGCATTAAGTCATAAAAAAGAGACACAAAAATACTTCTTAACAAGGTTTTAAAGGTCTTAATCTAATGAGCCCTAGTAAACTGTTTTGTGAATACAGTTTATAAGGCAAATAAAAAAAACTTAAAATTAACTTTTTAGAACCAAAAACCTTGAAAAACAGATTAGTTATGCTTAGAAATAACTTGCCAAAAGTGACCCAAAGACTCAAAGTAGTTTTTAAACTAAAATGACCCGTTTTCAACTTTGACCCAAACACCCCTTAAACTGTTTTTTTTACAAGAATAAATAGAAGTTTAAGCTGAACTTGTTATAACTAGTTTATGAATGAGTCACATATGCATAAAGAAACAGGATTCAACATATTTAAGAGATTAAAATAAACTGCCAAACAACCAACAGATTCAAAGACAGTAAAAAAAACTTGAAAATTAGAATTTCATTCACTAAAGAAAAGTATTTCAAGGCTAAAAAAAATAGAATGACAGAATTTAAAAAGCTAAAACAAACTCAAAGTTTAAAACATTAAAAGTAAATTAAACTAAAAACTAAAACTATCCCCCTTTTTCATTTCTGTCTTCCTTTCTCTTTATTAGCAGCTAGTCTTCGTGTGCTAGTTGTGTTTGTGTAGTGAGAGGAAAGCTTGGGTCAATCACAGCCCTTGAAGTTTTCTTGTTGCTCAAACAAAATGATCTTACCCGTCCTTTATCTTGGCCAATATAGATGTCAAGGATCGCCAAGCTGGACGATAGCCCATGTGGGGGTGGGGATAGGTGGTGGTGACAGTTTTGGAAGGTTGTGGTGAAGTCAACGAGGCTTGAAAGGGACGGGTTTGGTTGTTATGAGTTTTGGCGGGAAACTTGTGATGAAGATATACAGTAGTTTAAAACGCGGGGTGAGGGTTTGGGGGTTTTGCCACAATTAGTCCTTCAACTTATATACGTTTCTTGCAAAGTTAGTCCCAAGTGGTGGGAAAGGTTTATAGTTTTGGCAGGTTAGGACCCCAATCGTTATTGCTATCTTTGCAGCGCACGTCCTTGTGGTGTAAACACCCGTTAAGGCTATGGGCTTGTGGGCTTATATTGGCAAAATGGGCCCGTTAGGTTTAATAAAGGAATTTGGGCTTTTGTAGATAAGTGGGCTGACCCGGGCCCACTAGGTGGGTACGGGTGGGCCCACTTTTGACAGTTTACGTTTTCGGGCTCGGTTTTTGATGCTCTTTTCAATTCATCTCCCGGGTTGACTTTAGACCTTCGTCTTGACTTTAATCAAATTCTCAAACGTTGTTGAGTGGGATCTCGATCCGGAAATTTTTCCATTTTACCTCCTTTTCAACCTTTCTGAACACCTTGGCCCTCAGTTTTTCGCGCCTTTTCCAATCCGTGCTCAGTTTTTCTAGTTTTGCTTTTGTTTTTTGTCCTTTAGTGTCTCGTATCCGGTACCCCTGCACAGTAACAACCACAAAAAAACAAGCATATATATAGCATTTTAAGTGCGTTTTTGGTCGTTTAGGGTCGATTTTAATGGTAAAAGGTATGTGTAATTACACACATACCAAAATCCCCCATACTAGGACATTGCCGTGTCCTCACGCAATGCTATGAAGTAAGCACTTAGAAAACTAAGAATCTCGATCCTCCTCGACTAATTACCTCGAAAAGTAGCTAAGTGTTCATCAAGGGAATTAAAGACTCATAAGTTTTGAAACGCCCCCGTCTTTACCATTTTTTGTATACACTTATTCCTACACATATTTTTGTATTTTTCATATTAAGCAACTAACTACCTTATTTGACTTTCGTTATTTGTTGGGATCATAGAACAACGATGCATGTTCGATCCGAGAAAGCCTCTAAAATGATCATTTCATCGTTCTCCCAGACTTTTCACTTATTGCCAAACCAAGCTTAAAACGAAATCACCGTTAATTATGAGTTAAGATGCTAACACTACTCAAATTTGCCACTTGTAAACTTTCACTGGGAGAAGCCCAGTCAGGTTTATATCTTAAGGTGTATGTGCTATTTTGAATTTCAACCATGGATCAACGTTTTGCAACATTCTATGTTTCACGTTCCACCCGAGAATAATGAGTTTGAAGGCGAGATCATCCCATGTAGCGACTTTCGTCTCGGCACATTCCAACCTTGCGGTTAAGTGACCAGGCTTTTGACACCTCACAGAGACTAGTATCGGGACTCACGGACCTTAGGTTTCATAAACTCTTAGGTTTTCCGTATACACATAGCTTATAAAATAGAATAGCCAAAGTTCAAAAGCATATTTGAATTTAACAAAAAGAGATATTTTATTTATTAATTCACACTTAATTTTAATACTTATGCAACTGTAACCCTCGACTTTTTAGAAGGCTGTAACATCAGTTGTGAGCCGGCAAGATGCAGCAAACTTTTATCAGCCCACAGTTTATATTTATTATATTTTTGCATTTTTCATCATTCATTTTTTTTAGGAAATACGTCTTTTTGAAAAATTCAAGTATAAATTTGAACTAAGGCTAAAGTTTTTGCTATATACAATATAAAAATTATTGATTTAAGTTTAATTTCCAAAGGTAGCACGTATATTAATCAGGTTAAGAGCTTATGCGAGAAAAAGCGACAAATTACACACATGAGCTCTTTAAGATTTCCAAATAATCCTTGTTTAGCATCCAACTCATACTTAACACTATCATTTTTCGTTCTTCGCGAATATTCGCGAACGCTTAGTCTAAAAGTTAAGGAACAAGCTAGAGCTTAACACGCTCAATCGGGTCAAAATTTACACTTATTCTACCCAGCAGGAAAGTCAAAATTGTGACAAAACACTTATTTTATTTTTGGAAATTTTTAAATTTTTTCATTTTTTTTTTGAAATTTTGGTGGTAAAAACAGGATTACGTGAAAACAACGGCTGCAGGCACAATCAAATCGAAGATCCCCCCATACTAGAATGAAACATTGTCCTCAATGTTTTACGAAGGGTTTCTACATAAATCCTAAGCCGTTTATTAAGTATGCTTAAAGATAAATGTTAGTCGATAAGATTAGGATATCGGGATTCCCAAATGAAGTTGAGGATTGTGAAGCTCTTGTGATCGAAGGACAAATACCGCGAGCATGAGAGGCTTCAAAAATCCGGGACATCCTGCATAATACAGCACAAAACACAAAACACGGATAATAGGAGAGGCGAGCCTCAACACAACACACAACACTTATTAGCAAATAGAAAGAAGATAGAATGGATAAGCATGGGTTGCCACCCACGAAGCGCCTTGTTTTTGTTAACCGAGTCTTGAGCTCGACTCGACCCCGAATTCATTAGTCCATGGGGGAGCAAGTGGAAGATAAAATCTCCATCGGACTTTCATTCAAGTGGTTTGGATAAACATTGAATTTCATGAAAGTTCTACTCCGATGAGATACACCCGGCATAAAAGAATGATAAATGGAGATGCCGGGGTCAAAAATGGTATCTTCATTCCCACAGGAGAGAAGATATGGAGGAGCAACTGGATACGTAAGAAATGGAAGAAAGATCCATACAAATAAGCGAAGGAGGAGTTCACTTAAAAGTATGAAATCCCTAACCAGGTGGAAGGGTGGGATGGTTGGGTAAAACATTAGCACATGATCTCTTGGTTCCCATTAGTTGGGAACAGATCTTCCACCTCATCCAATAGTATGATTGCCCCAGGCTCGACGTCAAACCTTAAAGCAAAAATGATCATACTCTGATGGAGATATGATGTGAGCGAGTTCACCGACGAACTCCTCATGATAAAAATCACTCCTATCGGCAGGAGGAAATGGATTGATCGAAAGATCAAAGATGAACGAAACATATTGAGAAAATCAGCCTGATAGAGGTACACTGCCACTACTCCTTTTCTTTCAATATGATCGGCATCAGCATAGAAACTTCATAATCGGAAGGAGAATAATCAAACGGGTAGTGTTTACTGCCACTAACTATTCCTCTTTCAAATCAAAGCAGAAAGTTTCAATCAGATTCTGGTGAAGAATTATCTAAGTGTTAGTCATCCTCATCCAAGAAAAGGTCAAAGAGATTGAGGAAGACTTTGGTCATAACATCGAAAAGAATGGAGCGGGCTTATTTTTAATGCTTCGATGTTAGCAATCAGAAGATTGACATTCAACAATTTTTTCATGAAGGATACGTGTTTGATTGTTATAAGATTATCGGTATCACTCCCTCCAAAAATACCAACTTCCGGGATAACAATTCTCTACCACCTCTAAGCTGACGATCTCATCATCAGGAGTGAATTGCATCGACATAATCGATGTTCTCAAAGAATCTCATCACAGCTACTCGAAGGTGAGTAGAATCATCGTGAATCGATGAAGTCCTCAGAATGTTCTTTGAAAGCTTCAAGAGGGGTAGGATTGTTACAAAGAGGCACATCACATACGCTGTCAGGAATACCCTCTGACTCATTTGGGATCGGGACAAGGTTCTCAACACTAGACTTTATTACTTCGTCCGATTCCGTTACCGGAATAGTGTCAAGATGCTCAACACCCCCATAATTATAGTGAGTTAACGGGCTCCTTGTTTGGTAAACGGTGTGATTGTAATGGTATAGTCCCAACGATCATATCATAAATAGCAAAATGGGAATCTTCCAATATCGATCTTTAGCCGCTTGCTCTTCTGCAATTTGCCTTTCTTCTTCCTTCTTTTGCATAATTTGACCAACCATATCACATAGGGATGTCATTTGCTCCATAAGCTTGTTTTGAGAATTGAGAAACTCATTTTGAGCATTGAAAAGGCTATTTTGAACATTGGGAATGGATATTGACGGTAATATTGCGGGGGTTAGAATTGGTCAAAAACCAAAAGAATTATAATCATAGCAAAAAAAAATTTATGCTTATGATACCATTCTTCACTCCTTGGTTGACATTGGTAAGTTTCATGAAGGACCCCCACAATCTTCACATAAGGAATAATGTTGTGGAAAACCTTGAAAAATTTTAACGGAACATAAAGTCTTGATGTAACCCGGTTCTGGATAGTTAAACGAACTTGAGTTGTACAAATAGTGACCCCCCCCATATAACGAGCATCGTTTCCCGGCCAAATTCACAAGAATAGATGTCGGTTGTGGAGGGGGATGAAAAACGTAGGAGAATCATCAACAAAGGTAGGTTTATAACATAAGTAATGAATCTCACCTCCGGTACAGAAGTGTTCGGTTGAACACTTTGCAAAAGTCTGTGGAACTCATTAAACGGTTTGATTGTTGCATGGTTCCGGTTTAGAGATAATCGGAATTTGCGGTGGACAATTATAACCATAATGAGCACCTTTCCCACAAGATTCACAAGTACATCGTTGACAGAAGATATCGTCTAACAAATCACCACACCCGTAACAACAATGATCAATGTGTGGAGGACTTTGCGAAGAATTTTTACCGGGGCCTTGTTTGACAACGAATGGCTCTTGATTAACAAAGTTAGTATCGTCATCGGATGACTTGGAAGTGTCTTGGAAATCTTGAAAAACTTCCTCCAATGTCTTTCGTATTAGAGCACATTGTCGACAATATAGACCATGAACCGGGTCTCCACAATTGAGACAAATTTTTTCAATTTTAAGGGGTCGTTGAGACAAGTCGGGTACGGGAACAAGAATCTTGTCTTTAAGACTCCCTTTTGAACAACCACAGTCTTTAGTGTACAAATTTCCATAAGACGAACACTCTTTAATCGCGTAAAGGGGATTCAAATGACGATCGAGTGACGCCATAAGAATTAAACAATTGAGGGTTAAGAAAAGAATTAAATGGATAAGAAGAAAAAGAAGATTATTTTTGGCTTTTTGAGTTTTTTAAGCAACATATTTTATTAACGGACAAAATGAGATAAGACAACTTAAACCAATAATCAACTCGTTTCACGGTAGCTCTCTAAAAGAAAAACGCACAAAGGAGCGGAGGAGTAGGAAAGCGCGAAGCTATTAAAAACCTTCTCCTTTCGGGTCGTAGTTCCTCGGAACAACCCTCCTTATACCCCTCTTATAGTTTGTTTATCAATTAAAGGTGAGCCGTACTTCACAAGTGACACAAAGGCAAGTTTTAAATCTTTTGTTCGGGAACTTATTATGATAATGCTTCAGTTGAAAGCATTATATTGATGATGATTTTTATTGATAATTAAGGATAATGTTTTTAAGTTTTTGGTTTTTCTTGTTTTTATAATTTTTTTATAATTTTTATATTTTTAAAATAATAAGAAGAAAATATTCACAAACGAGAATGATAACTTCACGAGGAAGGTTCTTCAAGTCAATAATCGTCAAACTGTAACGATATTGTCGCAACACACCTCCCCGGCAGCGGCGCCAAAAATTGACAATGCTACTTTTAAAGTATATAAATATATAAATAAATATATATAACAATAAAGAGGATATTATCAATGATAGTAGTATAGTTAACCGAAAATATCGGCTTCTCACTTCGTTATCCACAAAGTTTAAAACCGGACCCGGGTCGTTCTTCCCTGACGAGGCATGAATTTGAAAATCGAGAGTCGGTTTGAATATCAATGCTTGAATGGAAAAGATATGGGGTTGAGTTTCTAAAACTACTAATAATATGCAAAAACGAATAAAAGAAAACCCTAAACAAAAGCAATTTAAGAAAAACGCGAAAACGAGAATTTAAAATTAAAACTACGGGAAAGCATAAAAAGGCAAATGATTAACTTGAAATTCTACAAGAAGCATAAATAAGGCATAAGAATGAAATCCTAAGTCTACGGGAGCATAAAATTAAGGCAATTAGGCTTAAATCACAAAAACGAGAACGAAAATTAAAAACGAACGTGACTAAAAACCTAAAATCTTAAAAATTAACCCTACAAATAATTTTTTTTACTTCTAATCTACTCTAGGTGACTAAAAATGAAGAATAAAAAAGACTAGACTGAAAACGGAGTTAAAACGAGTTCTAAAATGAGAAAACGAGAACGGGGTTTGAATCCCGTTCTTTAAAAATTAAATTTTTGCAAAAACGACGCTAAAAAGGTTTTTCTATTTTTCCTAAGTTGAGAATGATAAAAGAAAATTTTCTAAAAAAGAAAAATATTTTTTTGATTTTTATTTAATTTAATATGAATTAAAAACAGTTTAAATGAAAATTAATTATTAAAAATACTAAATGATTATGAAAAATTCTAAAATTTTTTGGGAAAATAAGTTATACTATGAAGAACCTAGGAAAAATCTAAAACCAAAAATACAGCTTATGAATAAGCTGTATTAAGCTATAAAGGGGCTGATGGGCTTATGGGCTGACATGGGCTTAAATATATAATGAAAACAACAAAGATTGGATGAGCTAATGAAGCACACTTGGTAAACACGTATGGCATGTAAAGGGGAGGTCACAGGTTCGACCCCTGTGCCTCTCATTTTTTGGTAAACATTTTTTTTTTAAAAAAAATAAAAAAATAACACAAACAAAAAAAAAATAAAAATAAAAAAAAAAAAATGAATAAAAAAAAAAAAAATTAATATAAAAAAAAAAAAAATTAAAAAAAAAAAATAAAAAAATAAAAAAAAAAAAAAAATGAAAATACCTTTTTTTATTAAAAAACTTAAAAAGAACATGAAAATAAGCAATTTTCTTAACTAAGACTTTTTATGACACTAACTAAATAAGCCAGAAAAGGGTACTAATAAAAAAAAAAACTTGACACACTCAGTTAATACTAAGTGTGCTTTTCTTAAAAGACAAAATGCAAGTTGCAGCCTCAAAATAAGCCACAAAATGAATTTAAAAACTTAACTTGAGCTGAAAAGAATGGAGTAAGGCCAATAATGAGCTTATGCTCAAACTCTCGAATTTCAAAAACAACTTTAACTGATCTATTTTAACTAATGAAACTAGACTCTTAAAACTTGGAAAATATGATCGAAAAACTATGACAAATTTTTACTTAACTTTAACAGACAAAGCATACTTATACATACTACTTCCACTGCATCTTAGACTTGAAAACAAGAGTGGATATGACATCAACAAGCAAATAATCAAATCTTAAGAAAATAGGCTGAGTTGAAAGAGATAAAATGCACAGATTCAATAAACACCTACAAGAAACTTTAAAAATGAGATTTAAGCCTTAAAATCTAATAAGAATTCATTTAATAAGTTTAATTAAACTTGCTAGAGTAAGCTTGGTGACCCGAACCAGTGCCATTACCCATTTTGACCCATTTAAAGACTTATCCCAAACACCCCTTTACGAAACTGAAAACAAATTAAATGTTTTTCTACTTACACTAGGTTTTAACCACAATTCTTCAAGACCAGATATTTCTTAAACTAAGCTAGCAATATCAAGCCTATTTTAACAAGAATTAAGCACTAGATTAAGCTAGATAAGGTTATGCTAATTTAAGCTAAATGGACAGATTTTTGCTAAATACTAGAACAAAGGAAATTTAAGCTACAAGCTAACAAAGATAAGCATCAATTAGCATTAATAAGCAAAGATAAACACATACAGGTAGTAAATGAGCATTCATAAGCAGGAAATAATCAATAAGCTATGCTACAGTGATTCAAAGCAAAAATTTAAAAAGAGGACTTACACAATCCTTGCTCTAAACAGGGTACAATAAACAGTCTACAAGCTCCAGCTTGTATAAAACAAGTTGGTAAGGGTCTATAAGCTCTTCCAAACCAGCTTATCATCCAATTTTTGCTGAGGAATTTTAAGGAGTGAGATTTTTTTATGTTTTCTTTTAGTTATATTTTAAATTACTTTTAAGTTAAATAAGATGTAGAACAGCTTATGAAAATCTAAGTGAGCTTTTAAAAATAATGAACAACCTCAATACTTGAAAACAAATTATGAAAACTAAAAACTTAACTTTCATTAAAAAAAACAGATTACAATTATAAAGAAAATACAACTTTTTTAAACTAGGTTGAAACTAAAACTAAGATAACTATCCAAAATGGCTTATAAGAATTATATATAGAATCGTCTAAGAACTTGTCTTCATTGATCTTCTGTCTTCTTCCTTTTGTGTTTCTTTGCTGAGGGCTTCAAGGCATTGTGTGTCTTGTGTGAGTAGACTGCAATAGTTGATCAAAGCCCTCCATTTTTTCTTTGTGCCCAAGGTAAATGATCTTGTCCCTTGATTTCTTTCAGCCAATGGAGTGAGTAAGGATTGCCAACCTGGATAACAGCCATGTGGGGGTGTAGGGTGTGGAATTGTGACAGTTTTGGAGTGGGGTGCATAGGAAACGAGGTGAGATGGTGATGGGAGGTTTTGGGCGGGAAAGGATTTAGAAGATAAACAGTGTTTCAATATTCAGGGGTGAAGTTTGGGAGATGGGCAAAAGAGGCCTCTCAAGTTGTATAAGTTTGTTGTAAAAGTAGTCCTTGTGGGGTTAATGTTTAGCAATTTGGCAGGAATGGCCCTCAAATGTTATATAAGGTATTACACCACACGTCCTTGTGGTGTATATTTAGGGGTAATGGTAGAATTGGCCCTTGGGCTTTGTTTGTTTGGGCTTTTATTTGAAATGGGCTTATATAGTCTTCATTAAATATACTAATGGGCTTATCCGGACCCAATTAGATTGGTAGCGGGTGGGCCTATTAAGTATTCTTCGATGTCGGCACCGGTTTTGACCGCTGATTTTTCCGGGTTGACTTTGACTTTGACTTTTGTTGACTTTGGCTTCGATTTGACTTTGTTTTTTCACGCTTTTCCATTTCGTGCTCGATTTTGTCCGTTTTTGGCTTGATTTTTTGTCCTTTTGTCGGATATCCGTTTCCTGCACAAAATAAGTGAATACATACAAATACAATGTATTTTTTGTACGTTTTGAGTCATTTAAGTCTGATTTTAATGGTGAAAGGTATGTGTAATTAAACGCATACCAAAATCCCCCATACTAAGTCGTTGCCGTGTCCTCACGCAATGCTATGAAGTAAGCACTTAGAAAACTAAGAATCTCGATCCCCCTTGACTAATAACCTCGAAAAGTTGCTAAGTGTTTATCAAGGGAATTAAAGACTCATCAATTTTGAAAATCCCCGTCTTTACCATTTATATATATATACACACTTATTCCTACACATATTTTTGTATTTTTTATTTTTCTTATTTTTTTAGTTTTCATATTAATCAACTAACTAGAACGTTTGACTTTCCTTATTTTATAACTTTAAAGGATCATAGAACAAGATGCATTTCGATCCGAGAATGCCCCAACAAAGGATAAATTCATCGTTCCCGACTTTTCACTTATTCTAAACCAAGCTTAAAACAAAATCATCGTCAATTATGAGTTAAGATGCTAACACTACTCATATTTGCAACTTGTAAACTTTTCGCCCCCGACAATTATTATATCTTAGATGTATGTGCTATTTTGAATTTCAACCATGGATCAATGTTTTGCAACATTCTATGTTTCACGTTTCACCCGAGAATAATGAGTTTGAAGGTGAGATCATCCCATGTAGCGACTTTCGTCTCGGCACATCCCAACCTTGCGGCTAAGTGACCAGGCTTTTGACACCCCACAGAGACTAGTATCGGGACTCACGGACCTTATGTTTCATAAACTCTTAGGTTTTCCGTATATACATAGCTTTAAAATAGAATAGCCAAAGTTCAAAAACATATTTGAGTTTAACAAAAAGAGATATATTTATTAATTCACACTTAATGCAATTGTAACCCTCGACCTTTTAGAAGGCTGTAACATCGGTTGTGAGCCGGCAAGATACAACAAACTTTTATCAGTCCACAGTTTATATTTATTATGTTTTTTCATTTTTCATCATATCATCTTTTTTTTCATATAGGGAAGACGTCTTTTTGAAAAATTCAAGTATAAATTTGAACTAAGGCTAAAGTTTTTGCTATATACTACATAAAAATTATTGATTTAAGTTTAATCTCCAAAAGTAACCACTATAATAGTCCAGTTAAAAGCTTATGGGAGAAAAGGCGACAATACACACATGAGCACTTAAGATTTCCAAATAATCCTTGTTTAGCATCCAACTCATACTTAACTCTATCATTTTTCGTTCTTCGCGAATATTCGCGAACGCTTAGTCTAAACGTTAAGGAACAAGCTAGAGCTCAACACGCTCGATCGGGTCAAAATTTACTCTTATTCTACCCAGCAGGAAAGTCAAAATTGTGACAAAACACTTATTTTATTTTTGAAAATTTTTAATTTTTTTCATTTTTTTGGTATTTTTCAAAAATTTTGGTGGTAAAAACGGGCTTACGTGAAAACAACAGCTGCAGGCACAATCAAATCGAAGATCCCCCCCCCCATACTAGAACTAAACATCGTCCTCGATGTTTTATGAAGGGTTTCTACATAATTCCTAAGCCATTTATTAAGTATGCTTAAAGATAAACGTTAGTCGATAAGATTAGGATATCGGTTTCCCAAAATGAAGCTGAGGATGTGAAGCTCTTGGTGCACGAAGGATAAAACTGAGAGGCTTCAAACATCCAGGAATTCTTGGACAATAAAACACAAAACACAAAACACGAAAAAGGAAAGAGGCGAGCCTCATCACAACACAAAAACACTTATTAGCAAATAGAAAGAAGATAGAATGGATAAGCATGGGTTTCCACCCACGAAGCGCTTATTTTTCTTAACCGAGTCTTGAGCCTGACTCGACCCCGAATTCATTGGTCCATGGGGGAGCAAGTGGAAGATAAAATCTCCATCGGACTTTCATTCAAGTGGTTTGGATAAATATTGAATTTCATGAAAGTTCCACTCCGATGAGATACACCCAGCATAAAAGAATGATAAATGGAGATGCCGGGGTCAAAAATGGTATCTTCATTCCTACAGGAGAGAAGATATAGAGGAGCAACTGGATACGTGAGAAAATGAAGAAAGATCCATACAATATAAGCGAAGAGAGGTTCCGCTATAAAGTATGAAATCGCATATCCAGATGTGGGATGGGTGGGCTAAAACATTAGTCACATAAACTCTTGGTACTCATGATTAGGAAAATAACCCTCCACCACATCCAATAGTAAGATTGCCTAGCTCGGCTCGATCTTAAAGCAGAACAATCATACTGAGCAAGTTCATCGCGAACTCCTCATGAAAAAATCACTCCTATTCTGCGCATGGAGGGAAAAGGATTGATCGAAAGATCAAAGACAAAGATGAACGAATCCATATTGAGAAAAAATCCATCAATGAAGTCAGTGGTACTGCCACTACTATTTTCTTTAATATGATTCGTCCATCAGAAATAAAAGCTTCGTAATTCGAAAGAGGAATAATCAGAACGGGTAGTGGTACTGCCACTACTAATCTCTTCCAAATCAAAGCAAAAGTTTCATTTCTGTAAGAATTATCAAAGTGTTAGTCTCCACCAAGAAAAGGTCAAGAGATGTGGAGGAAGACTTGGTCATAACATCGGAAGATGAAGCGGGATTATCTTTTAATGCTTCGATGTTAGCAATAAGAAGATTGACATTCAACAATTTTTCACGAAGGATATCGTTTTTTATTGATTGTAGAAGAATATCGCTATCAATCCCTCCAACTAACTTCCGTGATAAACAATCCTTACCGACCAATCTAAGCTGACGAACTCAGCCAACGGATGTGATGTTATCGACATAATAAGTTCTCATAAGAATCGTCATCACTCGAAGAAGAATCATTGTTGGAATCGATGATAGTCTCAGAATGTTCTTTGAAAGCTTCAAGAGGGGTAGGATTGTTACAAAGAGGCACATCACACACACTGTCGGGAATACCCTCGGACTTACTTGGGATGGGACAAATTTTCTCAACACTAGACTATAATTACTTTCTTCCGATTTCGATACCGGAATAGTGGTCAAGATGCACGTACACCCCATACTTAGAGTTTTTAACGTGCCCTTGGTTGGTAAGACGGGTGTGATTGCAATGGTATAGTCATCGTCATCATCATAGCAAATGGGAATCTTCCAATAATCATCTTAGCCCGCTTGTCATCCGCAATTCGCCTTTCTTCTTCCATCATTTCAATAATTTGACCAACCATTTCAATATGGATGTCAATGCTCCGTGATCTTATTTGAAATTTAGAAACTTATTATGGGGCATTAAAAAGGCTATTTCTGACACATTGTGAGATTGGATGATTGACGATTATTGCGGGATTGAGAATTGGTCAAAATCTAAAAGAATTAAAAACATAGCACGAATTTTGCTCTATGATAATAGTCTCATTCATTGGATGACAAACATAGTAAGTTTCATGAGGTCCCCGCAATTTTTCACAACAAGGATATTGTCGTGGAAAACATGAAAATTTTGCGGGAATTAAAGTCTTGAATTGTAACCCGGTTCCGGAATAGATAAACGAAACTTGAGGTGTACAATAGTTGGACCATAATGAGGCACGTTCCCAATGCAAAATACACGAATAGTATATAGGAGGTTGTGGAGGTGGGTTGAAAACGTTAAGAGAATCATCAACAAAGTTAGGTTTAGAATCATAAGTGAATGAATTCTCATCTCCGGTACAAGATGTCGGTTGAACACTTGGCAAAGTCAGTGGGATAATTGGAATTTGCCGTGGACAAATAAAACCAAACGATGGCACCTTGTACCCGCAAGACTTACAAGTACATCGTTGACAGAAGATGTCGTCTAATGAATCATCACTCTCGTAGCAACAATTGTGGTTAATTTGTAGAGGACTTTATGAAGAATTTACACCGGGGCCTTGTTTGACAATGAATGGCTCTTGATTAACAAAGTTAGTATCGTCATTGGATGACTTGGAAGTGTCTTGGAAGTCTTGAAAAACTTCCTCCAATGTCTTTCGTATCTAGAGCACTTGCACACAATATAGACCATTTGAACCTGGTCTCCACAATCGAGACAAAATTTATTAATATTTAAGGGGCGATGATACAAAATCGGGTACGGGAACAAGAATCTTGTTTTCAAGACTCCCTTTTGAACAACCACAGTCTTTAGTGTGCAAATTTCCACAAGACGAACACTCTTTAATCGCGTAAAGGGGATTCAAACGGCGATCGAGTGACGCCATAAGAATTAAACAATTTGAGGGTTAAGAAAAGAATTAAATGGATAAGAAGAAAAAGAAGATTATTTTTGGCTTTTCGAGTTTTTTAAGCAACATATTTTATTAATGGACAAAATGAGATAAGACAACTTAAAGCAAATAATCAACTCGTTCACGTAGCTCTCTAAAGAAAAACTCACAAAGGACGGAGGAGCGGGTAGACGCGACTAACATTAACAACCTTCTCCTTTCGGTCGTAGTTCCTAGGAACACCACCTTATACCCTCTTATATTTTGTTTATCAATTATAAGGTGAGACCGTACTTCCACAAAGTGACACAAATGCAAGTTTTAAATCTTTTGTTCGGGAACTTATTATGATAATGCTTCAGTTGAAAACATTATATTGATGATGATTTTTATTTGTTATTATGGACAATGTTTTTATATTTTTGGTTTTTTTTTGGGTACTAATACTAATAAAAGAAAATGAAAAATATTTTTGTGTTTTATATTTTTAATAAATAGAAGAAAATATTCACAAACGGAAAAGTTAACTTCACGAGGGAAGGGTCTTCAAACACTAATTGTCAAACAAACACGAAAATCGTTTCACAGCCTCCCCGGCAACGGCGCCAAAAATTGATTTGCTCCTTTTTAAGTATATATATGTATAAATAAATATATATAAATATATATAACAATAAAGAGGATATTATCAATGATAGTAGTATAGTTAACCGGAAGTATCGGCTTCTCACTTTGTTATCCACAAAGTTTAAAACCGGACTCGGGTCGTTCTTCCCTGACGAGGCGTGGATTTGAAAATCGAGAGTCGGTTTGAATATCAATGCTTGAATGGAAAAGATATGGGGTTGAGTTTCTAAAACTACTAATAATATGCAAAAACGAATAAAAGAAAACCCTAAACAAAAGCAATTTAAGAAAAACGCGAAAACGAGAATTTAAACTTAAAACTACGGGAAAGCATAAAAAGGCAAATGATTAACTTGAAATTCTACTGGAAGCATAAATAAGGCATAAGAATGAAATCCTAAGTCTACGGGAGCATAAAATTAAGGCAATTAGGCTTAAATCACAAAAACGAGAACGAAAATAAAAAACGAACGTGACTAAAAACCTTAAATCTTAAAAATTAACCCTACAAAGATTTTTTTTACTTCTAATCTACTCTAGGTGACTAAAAATGAAGAATAAAAAAGACTAGACTGAAAACGGAGTTAAAATGAGTTCTAAAATGAGAAAACAAGAACGGGGTTTGAATCCCGTTCTTTAAAAATTAAATTTTTGCAAAAACGACCCTAAAAAAGTTTTTCTATTTTTCCTAAGTTGAGAATGATAAAAGAAAATTTTCTAAAAAAGAAAAATATTTTTTTTTATTTTTATTTAATTTAATATGAATTAAAAACAGTTTAAATGAAAATTAATTATTAAAAATACTAAATGATTATGAAAAATTCTGAATTTTTTTTGGGAAAATAAGTTATACTATGAAGAACCTAGGAAAAATCTAAAACCAAAAATACAGCTTATGAATAAGCTGTATTAAGCTATAAAGGGGCTGATGGGCTTATGGGCTGACATGGGCTTAAATATATAATGAAAACAACAAAGATTGGATGAGCTAATGGAGCACACTTGGTAAACACGTATGGCATGTAAAGGGGAGGTCACAGGTTCGACCCCTGTGCCTCTCATTTTTTGGTAAACATTTTTTTAAAAATCTTTTTATAAAAACTTAAAAAGAACAATAATCAATACTCAATCTATTACATAACCTGAAATCAAAGTACTACAACTGTTGCTTCCAAAAAAAATGAAAAGATGAAAAGACGATGTCGATACGCTAGATCTGCTACTACTATTCTTATCTATTTCCGAAAAAAAAATGATAAAAACAAGATAAGATAAAAAATGCCAAACTAATGAAAATAAAAAGATGTCTTTTTTCGCTCCAAGCTGCTGCGTCCATTGTAAGCATTAGTACAAATGAATTTGGGCCCTAGTAATACTTCTCTTATTGGGCCTGGGTCTTGCAATTGATTCTGGGCCAGGCTCTTTTATCATTTAGTTTGATGGGCTGCATTTTTAATCAAGTGTTGGCTGCCATTTGTATTAGATAAATACGGGTCGGTCCGACCCATATAAATGGTGTTGGGCCGGCCCAATAAAGAAATAAGGCATCGTCGGAACCGGTTTCTCGCGCTCTTTCCAATCTCGTGCTCGGTTTCGTCCATTTTTCTCTTTATTTTGTCCTTTTTTGATATTCGTACCTGCACATACACAAACAAAAAAAACAAGCATATATTTGCCATTTTAATTATGTTTTAGGTCTTTTGGGTTCGTTTTTCATGGTAAAAGATATGTATAAAATAACGAATACCAGACCCACTGTCCCAAACACCCCTTTAGACTTTTGAATTCTTTTTTAAAACTGATTTACAAAGATTTAAGGCTAGTTTTCTGAAAACAGATGAACATATAAACATATAAGACATAAATAAGCAAATCTTATCAGAAAATAAGCACTTAATTTAGCAAATAAGCACTAAGCTGTTTCAAGGCATTTATAACAGTTTTAAAGGAGAAAAAGTGAACAAAGCATGTATAAGCATAAAATAAGGACAATTAAGCATGTATAACATGAGTAAGCAATAAAATGCAAGAAATAAGCAGAAATTAAGCTATGCTACAGTAATAATAAGCAAAATCTTAAAAGAAGGTGTACATTTTCCCTTGCTCAAACAGGGAAAACAAAGATAGTCTACAAGCTCCAGCTTGTATAAAACAAGCTGGTAAGGGTCTATAAGCTCTTCCAAATCAGCTTATCATCCAATTTTTGCTGAGGAATTTTAAGGGGTGAGATTTTATTTTTTTATTTGTGTTTTCTTAACTGTTATATTTTAAATTACTTTTAAGTTAAATAAGATGTAGAACAGCTTATGAAAATCTAAGTAAGCTTTTAAAAACAATGAACAACCTCAATACTTGAAAACAAATTATGAAAACTCAAACTTAACTTTCATTAAAAAAACAGATTACAATTCTAAAGAAAATACAACTTTTTTAAACTAGGTTAAAACTAAAACTAAGATAACTACTGGTTTGCCAAAATGGCTTACAAGAACTATATATAGAATCGTCTAAGAACTTGTCTTCATTGATCTTTTGTCTTCTTCCTTTTGTGTTTCTTTGTAGAGACAGATGAGCCATGTGTGTTTGTTGTGTGAGAGTAAACAAAAGCTCAATCCAGACCCTCCAATTGCCTTGGTCATCAATCCAAATGATCCTGGCTGTTGAGTGATTTCATCCAATCAAAAGTTGTGGGATTGCCACAGTGGCAAGAGGCATGTGGGGTGTGGGGTTTTTCACTTTTTTCACTTTGTTCCTCGTTTTTTTCAAGTTTTTCATTTTGATTATACTTTCGACAAAAAAATTTTTGTTTTTTGTGTTTTTCATAGATTTTTTCGACTTTTTACTGTTGAAGACTTGATGAGAATATTATATGATATTTAGATTTAATGTTAAAATCATATTGATGTTAGTGTTAAATCATTTATGATAGTGTTATAACATATTTGATATTAGTGCTAGTATGTCACTATATGATAATTAATTTTTGTGTTAAATCATATATGATATAGTGTTATATCATATATGATTTTTAATGCAAAATTTCAACATCGGAAATAAAACGAGAAAAAAAACGTTGAAAAACGGAACAACGCTTTAAAAAAACGTTTTTCACGGAAAACGTGAAAACGTAAAAAAAAAGGTGAAAAAAAGTAAAAAAGGAAAAAACGTGAAAATCTGAAAAAAAAACGTGGGAAAAAGATGAAAAAAACGTGAAAAAAAAAAACGTAAAAAAATTTTTGTCGAGAGTATATCAAAGTGGATATTATAAAGATAATTAAATGCTCGTCGTGTAGGTATATTTTTTTTTGCTTAACGATTAACGGTTTTATGAGATATTTAAATTTTAAAAAATATGAGAAATTAATTAATGCTTTTAATCACAACCATTGATTTCTTTTTGATGGATGATGTGGATGAGTACTGTATTCCAACTTTTTTGTGTATCCAATTAACTTCCTCTCTAAAGAATATACAACTTTTTTTAAATAGGTTGTAAAATAAAATAAGATAACTATGGGGGCTTTGACCAAAATGGCTTACATAAAAACTCTATATAGATCTGTCTCTAAGAACTTGTCTTCATTGATCTTTTGTTTCTTCTTTTTGTGTTTCTTTGCTGAGAGCTTCCAAAGGGTTGTGCTTCTTGTGTGTGAGGAATTCCACAAAGTATTTGTCCCTTGAAATTCTTGGAGCCCAAGTCCTTGATTCAGCCTTGAAGGGTAGCCATAGATGGGTTTAGATCGCCAAGGTGGCAACAGGTCATGTGGAGGTGGTGGTGTTGTGATGAGGTGGAAGGTTTTTGTCTTATGTTGCAGTTAATAAACACGAATTAATGTGTGTGGGAGAGAGATGTCAGTGGTGGGGTTTTGAGTTTGGCGGGAATCAAAGAATAAAGGGACAGGGGAGGTGTTTTGGGTTATGGCGGGAGTATTTGGGCAAGAAAGGTCCCTCAATTCGTATAGATGGTATTGCAATGATGGTCTTGTAATTTGCATTTTGGGTCATTTAGTGTTAGCAGGATGTTTGCACGTTAGTCCTTTTGGACTACAATGTTAGTCCTTGAGGACTAACAGTGTAAAATGGGTAAGGTAAAGGTTTTGGGCTATTACGATTTAGCAGTTTTGGGCCGTGTTTTATATAACAAGGGAATGTGCTTTCTTAATGGACTTTTGGCATATGGGTTAAAAGTTTAATTAAATAAAGTGGGCTGACCGGCCCCTAAAATGGGTACGAGTCGGCCATTTTATCATGATAGGGTTTTCGGGTTCGGTTTTCGAGTGCCTTTCCAACGCCATATCCGGTGGTTGATTTGACTTCGTTTGATTCATCAAATGCACAAAACGTTGTTGAGTTGATCCGAAATGTACGTTTTTAGCGCCCGTTTTTTATCCCTTTTTCACCTTGGCTCGGTTTTTTTCGGCTCTTTTATCCGTACTCGGTTTTGTCGATTTGCTTCATTTTTGTCCTTTAGTGATATCCGGTATCCCTGCAAGTACAAAACACAAAAAAAACATGCTTTATTATGGATTTTATGTGGTTTTTGGTGTTTAAGGTTTTTTATTAAGGTATAGATGCAGCGGCTCTTAACGGCCGACTAGGGTTTATCATTTAACTCGCTCTATTTTGAAAGAATAAAAAGAAAGGAATTGAGAGAGATTGTGAGGTATTGTTTTATTTTGTATGATATGGAGAGGATACTCGTTTGTTTATGAAGACAAACGTGAAAACTGGATGATGGAGAAGATAGAAGTGGCTCATGACGGCCGACAGTTAGGTTTTGAGAATGAAGATAGAGAGATTTGATTCTTTTTGGAGAGGATAGAAGCGTCTCATGATGACCGACAACTATATTTTTTGAGAATGGTGATTAATAGGGTTGGACGGGGTGGTATGAGGCAGCGGCTCATGGTGGCCGACTAGGTCTCGGATATAACCTGCTCTGATACCATGTAAGATGATAGAAAACCCTGTGAAGGCTAATTGATTTCCTTGATTATTTCTCACACATTACAAGGTATATATAGATTACAAAGAGGATGGGCTTGAGCCCAAGATAACTACGATACACATAGGAATATTAAATGTACAACTAATGAATAACTAATCCTATAATCATACCAAATATAAGAGTCAAGTATGACTCACTAATATTATCAACTAATAGTAATTGCTTTGACTAACATTTATCCTCTAATAGTAATTACTTAGGACATATTTGGGAACAGAACGTAGCAAAGTAGCAATTACTTGCTTGCAAAAAAATCTTCATAAAAGGGATGTTTTAAAATAGTAAACATATTATTAATTTTCTTGACGATGATTGTTCAAATACCTTTGCCACTTCAATAGAAGTATAAAAAACATAGTAACAAATAAAATAGCGACTACTTAAATAAAAACCAATGGCTCTCTTTTAGAATTTTATCTTTTTGCTTGTTGTTTTCTACAAGATAAAACTTTTGACTATCATTGGCATTCGTATGCCTAGAAACATCACCTTATATGTCCAAACTATCTTCTTTGGACCTATATCCAGCAGTTGACTATGGGGAAGATGAAAAGTACTCACTTTACAAACACAAATCTGCATAAAAACAATTTTTTTGCATCCGTAAGTTACGTGTTTAGTTCATTCTCATCAAGGGATAAAGATAATGTGCAAGGTTAATTAAAGAAAATGATAGTTATGAAAACACCATTTATGGTCTAATGGTATGGAGGTTTTACCCTCGTAGGCAAGGTCTCAAGTTCGAGTCTTGTCTAGGGCGATAGGGGTTTCCTCCCGCGTGCGTAAAGGGAAGGGTGCCATTACCTTCTGGGCTGGACCCAACCTGGTTGTGTGGGCTCGCTATGCCTTCTGGGCTAGGGGCCACGTAGCCACAATTGCCGTTAAAAAAAATCGTATACTTTTGTGATTAACTCAACTGACACAGGAGGCACATGGAAATGAATCGGCAGGCTTTATAGTTATAAATACAGAAGATACATGTAGCAATTTATACATGAGAAAATAATTGTCCTTTTTTGTTTCCATGTACATAACTCAAAGACATTACTATATATTAATGGACAAATGACTGCCCTTCATGCTTTAATACCAATCGTTATGTGCAATGGGAAACATACATGAAATGTAAAAAAAGATTTGCAGTGAGGACACCTATATGTGGGGCAGAGCGGGTCATACAGGTTATGGGTCAAAAGTGTTAAAAAAGAAGACTTAAATAGTTGCTCTGTTTGACCCGCTAACACCTCTTTGTTTATCTTTCTTTTTGAAATTCAGCAACAAAAACTATTACTAAAATATGGTCATATAAGACGCTAAATCTCACTACTGTCAATGAAAGAGCCTTAATAAAAATGCAAAGTACTCACTTTACCCACATAAAGACACCTCCTTGGTTCTCTTTCTAAAGTTCATAAATAAATCGCGTTGCGATGTATCGTCTTAGTACTGCTTGATGGGATTTCAATGAAGTTGTCAAAACAGAATTGGAAGTCTTCCATTGTGTAATCACCACAGCTTCCCCTGATGTTAACTTTCAGATTGCAATGCCAAACACCACGTTTCCAAATAGTTTGATGACAATAGGATATAGATGTGCTAAAAAATCTATGAACCTTCTTTGACCAAAGTCCCACCCTTGTCATGTGAGCTAAATAAGAAAATTGTTTCTAGTAGCTTATATACCCCGAAAGATTATAAGTTTCTTATAAAGTAACACACAGTGAAACATCCCTATTTATGCTATCCAAACAACGTATTAAAGCTGTAAAAGAAGAGCATACAAACCCTCTAAAATCTGTGTCCAAACAACTATATTTGTGTTGTCCAAACAACATATAAAAGCTGTAAAAAAACAACATATACACTTGTAAAAGCTTATGTCCTTATGTTTTTTCCAGCTTTAGATGTTAATGCACTCTATAAATACTGATCTTTCAACATTTAAAACAGAAACCGAAAAGCACTACACCATCAAATAACTTTCTACCACCTATTTCCCATTCCAATCCGTTAACATCTAAGCATCCACCAATCCACAAATTAACCAAACTAATTCCCAATAGATTACTTTAGCTTGAACAAAACCACAGTGTGAAATACATTTATAAAAGATTCTTAAAAATCACAAGCAGCTTGCTAACCCTTGTTAACTTCTTCCAACCACTAACCACTGAGTTAACGTTCAACATCAGTGATACAACAAAAGTAACAATTTATTTGATTCCCACAACACGATATCAAAATCAAATAATCAGTTAAATCTACGCACTCCAAAAAGTTCAATTTATTTCTGATCCTACAACGTAACGATACTTCTAAATTCAAATAATCATTAAAATCTTACGCACAATAGATCCCTCAATTCGAGCATGTACAATTCCACAACCCACTTAAAAAATACAATCACTTGAACCCTTGATTACTCTCATTGTCCTATTTTTGAAAAGGTGAGTAACAATTCTCGCACCTGTTTGAAATCAAACAACTAACGAACATCATCCAACACACAGCCTAAAAAAACATAATTGGGGTATTTTTCGGTATTAGCCTAAAATACCCACACAACTATGGTTCAGAAACATATGATTGTGCCCAAGATAGACACATAATTCTTGAAAATATCCACCGTCATTAGATTACGAAATCTCCTCACCCGTTAATATAGAAACCATTAATATTTATTAAGGAAATATTTGGGGTCGTGGAGGATTTGCCCTATTGAGAATTATGTTATTATATAATATCGCGCCTTGAATGCTTTATAAACAATCTATAAAAATAGATTGGAATGAAGAATGCCTTCAAGCAAAGCAAATCTCTCAAGCCACAAACGTAACCTTTTATTTAAACAAACTAATTTCAGAAACCAAAAAAAGGGTGCAGGAAATTGATCCAAAACAGAGAACAAAAGGAATTACGAAATTTCCATTTAAAAATAGACTTGTTGAGGGCATCTTGGGTTTTGTGGGTTGATACTCCCCTCCTCACCAAGAATAAGATAAATGGCGTACGCACACCCCACCCCCAAAACAGTAAAAATAACAGCAAATCAACGCAATCTCCATCAAAACCAACAACACAAAGCCAAAAAGCTCAAAGATTTCCAAACTAAAGCCTATTTAAAGATCCATAGAACCACTATCGTTCAACTCACTCTTAATACAAACCAACAAAAAACAATCAAAACAAAACAAACCCCGAAATCCTCTCAGCTCTTTTGAACATTTGGGCGATTTCCTCTTACCCCTTTTTACCATACTCATCTTGCTCCTTTATGTCTCTCGCTTTATCCTATTCTTACTTTCTTTTCCATTCCTTTTTCACCCTTCTTTTTTTTTTCCTGTTTCACTTTTCTTCCACTGTAGAATCCTTATACAAGCATCACCAAAAAGATGAACATACTTGTACATCATTGTAGGTGCTAGACAAAGGTAGCTCTATAGAAAGAAAGTATATATAATGATTTCAAATGAGACTATAACTTTTTAATCTAAAGTTTGTTGATTATAATGATTTATAATTGCAATGTAAGTAACAATATATAGATTACTATAATACTGTCCCGCTTTTTCAACATGCTGCATAAAACATTTAGATTTGTTTAGGATCATGTTTTCTTGCTTAGAACTTAGGGTAGTGTGGACCTGATAATTAGTAACTTTCTGCTACCCTAGGTATTCTCCATTTACTAAAACAAAATCACCAATCGTGTACACATGTATGAGCTTTTATTCCACATAATATTAACACATAAAGTTACATGGCGCATTAGTAATAAGTAAATTTCTACTACCTTTTTTGCAAGTGAGAGTGGGAGAATTTATTTAGTACAGGTGCTTCATTCTTTTCTTATGGTCGCAAATGGAGATATGGCTGTTTTTGTTATAAGTAGACTGATTCACCGCCATCTTGTTTCTTTCTTTGACACCAACTTATCAATTTTGTGTTTCCACTACATAGATCAGAAGTATAGTTACACACTTATACCTATGCCTAAAATAGAGGTGAAGGAATTTGTCAATGAGATTAATGAAATTATAAACCACTCTAAGATCCTTCATTACATTATAATAAACCAAAACTACCTTCAGAAAGAAAAAAGTAAATAACAAAGTTTTCTAATTCATAACAATCATCAGAACCTGGTGTATTTTTCTATATGTATTGAATCTTGTTTCTTGATAGCTAAAATTTAACAAAACAAATCAAAAACCCTTAGATAATTAAAATAATAAACCAAATAATCATTTTTACAAAATCAAAATCAATACCTTTTTGGCCATTGAGTAAAATGGATAACCCTACAAATAATTTTATCTTCGGAATGATTGCTACTAACAATAAAATTAACACAGTATGATTGCTACAACAATAAAATTAACACATATTTCCTCTTAAGGATGTTTGGTTGCTCAATTTGTTTGATTTAGGGTTTTGGTTCTTTGATTAGGTTCGATTTAGGGTTTGGGGATAAGTTAATGTAACGTGGATGGTGGGAGAGAGCTTTGGAAGTTTTGTTTGCAAGGGGGCTTTGGAAGTTTTGTTTGCAAGGGTGGTTTTATTTGTTCCATTTTTTGTTTTTAACCTTTAAGTTCTTTGTGATTTACTCCGTTTTCTATAGAGTTTTTTTATTAGATTTTTGACACGTATACTTTTGTACACAATTTATCTGAAAAATATAAATAAAGACGATTTTTTTATAAATTTTGGTTAAATAAAGAAATATTTATGGTTTTTTAACAAAAATACTTAAAGTAAAAAAATAATAATTAAGAGAATCATACCTAATAAAGAAACAATCATTTTTCTTGAAATACGAAAGTCCTCACTTTTCGTTTTCCTTTACTAGATAAAAGATATTTTTATTTGTGTTACACAACACTTGATGCATAATATATGAATGGTTTAATTTTTAAATGTATTTTACATTGGCATAATTTTCATCGAGTATCATATAACACAAACAAAAATATTAAAGATCAAAGTTGAAAAAGAAAGACTTTAAAAAGTCAAAAGATGACAATAAAAGTGGAACGGATGTAGTAGTTTACAAACTTAGACATACATTGTTTAAAACAGAAAATTATATTTAATAATTTTCAATTAATTACCATAATTTCTATTATATAAACACCACAACATTTTTATTACTTTTGTATGTAAGATCCAATTTCTTGTGTATAAATTGATTTGCATTCTAATTTTTCGACTTGTCTTAACACTGTTGTGTACACTGTTGCATTTACTAAACTATTAAATGCAACGGTCTATTGATGTTCATTTGCATTGACTCCAGACTATCAAAAAAGATGATTGTTTTAAGATTAGCCGGCTCGCAATGTCAAGTCGAAAACTCAAGTAACTTAAAAAAACAATTAAATGCATCTTTTTATCATAATCTAGGCAATACCTTGGATGAAAATATATTTTGTCTTGGATGTATATAACTTTAAATTACATTATACTCTTGTTGTATTTAGATGATTTTGGTTTTGTTGTTGCTCGACTTTATGCTATAGCTGTTATTTCTTTAAAGTTTAGGGGTTGAAAAGGATAAAATTGTTATTTATTAAAAAGAATTGTAAATTACCATTTTACCCATGATAACCACTTTTAATATCTATTCGTCACATATCCGAAAAATAAAAATCGTAAATTGATGGAATCGACACAAACATTAAAGAACCGTCGTGACTTTGCCACCGTTTCACACTCTTTATAATCATACTAAAATGTTACATTTATCATTACTCGCTCGTAAAATAATGTCGACCCGAAATAACAAAAACAAGATGGTCGATATCCCGGAATGTTCAAACAAACGTAGGAGGGTCGAAATAATGAACCATACGAGTGGTGTCCCATTTACGAATCCAATCACACAGTTTCCATCCATGCATCTCCTCGGCCAACAACAACAAACTCGAAATCCGATTATAATCTTTGGCATTGATTTAGGAGTCTCTCCACCATCAACAAGTGTTCAACGCGCCGCAGAGAATGATCTTCTTTCTTCCTTGATACCACAACAAAACTTCCTGATTGGTTTCCATGTAAATAATGGTTTTCTCTAACTTTATTTGTAGTAACTTGATCATATCGTTGTTGTTTCGCGCCAAAAAATTATTTTAAATTTTTTTAGTCAAAACTCTAACATGCTTTACTTTTTTTTACTTAGAAATCTCCAAGAACATGTGTTACGTATATCAGAAAATGTTTCAAGCCGAGGTTTAAATTTTTGATAAAAATTAATTGTAAATGTCATGATATCTAATGAAAATGTGTTTAGTTTCAGTGAATGATATTTATTTTTTCGCATACTAAAGCTTCATGTTGATGCCAGATGAACCAAATGTTACAACATGTTGAAGAATTCTGGCGAAGACACCTTTCCGAAGAACTCAAAAAGACCAAGGAAATAGAAACAAAGATAAAAGAGAAGGACCAACAGTTGGATTTGTTTAAACAACTGTATCATCACTATGAACAAAAAACATTAAGTATAGAAGAAACACTGCGGCGTAGGGCCAATGGTGAGGGTGGTAGCAAGCCTGCTCCCACGGTTGTTCGGCATGAAGAAGTGCAATCATGTCTTGTTGATCAGAAAAATGCACAAAGGATGGATATGGCATGCAAAAAATGTGGCAGTCGGCCTGCGAATATGCTGTGGCTGCCTTGCAGGCATTTGTGTGTGTGTTTTGCGTGTGATAAAAGGGTTAAGATCTGCCCGATTTGTAGTGTGAAGAGAGTCGAAAGTTTCATGATTAATCTGCCTTAACAAAGAGAGGCGATCGATGTTTCAATACCTCTTGTATAGAATAAATTGAATTATTGTTGACGGGATTATTTTGTTTGTAATGTAGCAAGTGATTTGATGCGTGCTGACAGATATTTGTGTTAAATAAATATAAAATCGTTTGGTTTAATGCAATGTAAAGATTCAAGTCCAAATGATTCCTAATGTAACAATTTAAGTTTCAAGTAACAAATTGAAGTCATTATACCATGAGATCAACGCAAAATCAAGTTCTAAACAGATGGACTATGCTAAGCTGTTATCATCTTATAGGAAACGCATTCAATGAAAGGATGCTTTGTCTCTTTGGTGGTGGTGCTGGCCCGAAAATATCCCAAAATCGAATGGTTTCATCAGCACCAGCTGATACCAATATCAACCCATCGGGGCTCTGCGACAGTTGCAAGACTCGCGCTGCATGGCCCTTTATGTCACCCACTTTAACCATTGAAGGGTACTTCCATAAAGACAAATCATTCCTGTTTACATTTGGGCTAAACCCGTGCCCACTTGCTATCTCCTTATAGTTCTTGTTCCATTCTAGCCCACAAATCTGCAAAAGGCACAGATGTTACTGAACAATTTACAGCTAGCCCAATGCAGTGAAATTAAACTCAGTTTAGAAAGACTAATCACCTGTGATCCTGTCTCAACACTTGTAATACAAGTCCCTTTTTGAGTGTTCCATAACTTAATGCACCGGTCACGCACACCGCCACCAGACGCCAACACATCAAAGTTATAGGGGCACCAAGCTAAAGCCTTGACTGCAGACACATGGTGTGTGAACCGATGCACAAACTGGCTTGAATTCATTCTCGATGCTTCCCATATGTACACATCATTATCGTCACCACCACTAGCTAGTAAGTTGCCTGACATTGACCATTTCAACCCACAAACTCGACTTGTGTGCGCATATACACGTGACACCAGACTGTTTCTAGCCCTCACTGCCAACCAAAAAAACACAATTTTGGTTATATTATTAATCTAAAGCTCTCATTTTGACGGGTGTCAACTGTTATAGGACCCACGATTAAACAAAAAAATGGTAAAGAAATAATACCATCGTGATTTAAAATGGTTTTGTCATTGCCTGATGTTAAAATGTGGCCATTCCATGAAGCTGCTCCTACCATTGCATCATCAACTTCTAATCTTCTGGTCTGAGTATTGTAACAAAAATAAAATTTTGAATTTTTATCGTTCTTAAGCTTCAATAACGTATTTCACTTGCACGAGAGAGAGAAAAAAGAAAAACGTACAAGTTTGCAGGTGTCTGCATCCCAGAGCTGAATATATGAGCATTTTAAATGACCAACTGCAAGTGTTTTTCCATTTGGAGACCAGGAAACACTTATAGGAAGGTCAAACATGGTATCGGAGCTCATTAATCGATGTATCCTTCTATTTTCAGCGTTCCAAAGGTACACTGCTTGTCCCAATGCAACCGCAAGAATGTTCTTTTTCCCCCAATCCATTAAATTCTGATAGAAATCATCATAAATATACGGTGCATCAAGTGCTCTTATTTCTCTCTGAATTAAAAAAAACAAGACAATCAGTAATGAAAGAGAACTCGGAAACATTTTCACAGAAAAACAAAATCATAAGCTGAAGATGGAGATGGAGATGGAGAATAACCATTGAATATTTTCTTTCTATGATCGGGTGGTTAATGCTGTTCAACTCTTCTTCGTCATTACGACGGAGTTCATCTATATATCGAATTGATTTTCTACTCGATTTTGGGCTTCCTCTAAAAACAAGCAATCTAAAGGGTCTTCCTTCGCTATCCAAAGTCAGATTTCCATCAATTATTCTTCGGTATTCTGCCTGTTACAGTGAAGATTTACATCACTAAACCACTACGAACACTTTTAATCCGATTTTGTTTTTCAATTTCAAAACAAACTGCGCAAATTTGAAACATAGATCAAGACTATAACCAAAAGCTAAAACACAAAAAAAGATGCATCTTGTGATAAAAACCATTACAAGAACTTCAAGATTTATACAACTACAAGTAAGAACCAAGAAACAAATAGGATAACACTTAAAAACGACAAAAAAACCGAAAGACAAAAAAACCCTATAAATTTTTCCTAACACCGAAAACACTCAAAATCCAGAAAACCCATAATCAAACTGCACAGAATTTACGCAGATAATACTTTTACAAAAATTGATAAAAATCAAGATTACTAATTACCACACTTGATTCAAATTCAAGAAACAATGAAGAAGAATACTTTAACCAAGATTAATGAAAATACAGAACACCCATCAAGAAATTTTAACAGAAATTACGACAACGAAAGAAGACTAACACCGAAACTGCATTTGGCGGGATAATTAGTTCTGCTAGTCAACAGGTTATAAGCTTGATCAAGATCCATCAAACTCCTGTTCGGTATGAAACGATCACCCTGAATAAACAAATAACATAAAAAGATTATCAAGAAATGATCAAATTAATGGAGTTAAGGGTGGTTGTGTGGTAGTTACATGAAAATCATATTTGACGGGGCTGTCGTGAAGGCGCGTTGGCGAGTACCAATCTGAATGCAGTTTCCATTCTCGTAATGGGTCAGTATTCAATTCCAGTTTCATGGTTTTTGGAAATGGGGAAGAAATATTCTGTTTGATGTTCATGAAATTTGGCGCCAAAATTGGTTTTTGTAAACAGAGTGTTTCTAACTGCCATTGTGAAAAATCTTGATAGAGTATTTATAGTATTGTTTGACAGGTGAAGTATCTTTATGGGAAATGTTGGGTAAAAAAATGTTTTAAAAACCAGTTTTTTAGGGTCACGGTTCAACCGATTTAACCGACGGTTCAACCGGTTTTTCGGCTAACACTGGCTTCCGGTCATCTGACCGATTCACTGTTTAACCGATTCTACCGTTGGGGTTTTTAAAAACTAGTAAAAATATAATTGATGAGAGGGTAATTGTGTTTAAGTGAATTAGTTAAAGGATTGAAACTATGAATTATATTTTGAGTAAATGCTAGTAAACAAACTTACAAGTATACTTCATGCGTAGAGAGCTCAGCGTGGGGCGTTATAGCCCCTTGCACCAACCTATAACGCCGACGAGTAACTCAAACTCCACACCGGAGCGTGGGGGGTTGTTATAGCCCCTTGCACCAACCTATAACGCCGACGAGTAACTCAAACTCCACACCGGACCTCACGCCAATAAGCCAGTGTTATGCGACATTTTTTTTTATTTGTGTTTATAGTGTTAAGTGTGGGTCGTGGTCTCATGGGGTGTCCTATAACCGATGATGGAAGGAGGGTGTTTTTTTTTAAGTTATAGAATGTGAGTTACAAGGAAAATGCTAAGGTGACAACATTTTTTCATATAACACGAGCCGTGTGGCTCTGGGGCACCTAGTGCTCTTACAAGCTTATCAAATTTTTAATAAGCTCATAAGCACATCAAATAAGCTTAAAAAGACGGTCCCGTAAGCCAAAGTGAAATCATTTTATGTACATACATGCTTCAGCCATTTACTATGCATTTGTGATTGGGAAAACAACATTGTTATTGAAGAAACAATACGAACATCCCACAAAACTAACCAATGAAATCAATATGCACCATCTAAGTACCAACAAGCTATACCGAACATGCTGCCCTACATTGTAATATAATACCCACAATATGCAGTTTATACTCATCATATGAAATAAAAATGAAATGTCTAATAACCACAAAAGTTATATAGCAAGAGTTCTGTGCAGCTCTATACATTACTGGATACACTCATCTTCTATCCCAAGTGATTCCTGCAATGACATTCTCGAAAGGATTCCACAGGTCATCTATTTGTAGGAATGAATTTACATGTGCCAGAAGCGTTGGGCACTGCAAAAAGATCGATCATTCCATGTTTTTAGTGCAAGGTATTTTGTTTCAATAAAACTAAACAATGCTAAGTAACAAGCTTAGAACCAATGTTCACCTGCAAAGGGGAAGGTAGAATGTATAATTTACAATTCTGATAGTTTGATTCTCGTTTAATGATGACGAATCTTGGTCTCATTCGCCTTGTTGCCCCTAAACGCTGAAAGAGAGAAGAATGACCTTGTTGCTGAAAAACAAAAAATAAAAGAGAATATTGGAATTTACAAGGGACATTTAAACTAGGATTCGGTATTCGAGGCAAGAGAAGTAAACAGATAAAGAAGTGTTCCAAAATAGTACTCATCTTCATGCCAACTAAGTGACGTAGTTCCTTAAGTTAATATGTGTACATGGCGGAGATTACAGTAGACTCTACCTTTGGTTGTATTCATGGACGCTGAGACATGGCCCTCAGGAATGCTTTGATAATTCTGCACATTAAATCTACTTGAATGACCTGCATTTATAATACTTGTTACAAGCATAATCACGAGTTCCTGGAATCTTTTTAAAAATCAAGTTTAAATTCTGCAGGCACTACTACAGTATACTTGATGGTAATTTGTACCTTTAGATTCCTCTGCATCATCATCTCCTTCTGAAAATGCTGACGAACTGGACCAACCAGTTAGATGTGAATCAGCTTTAGCTTTTCGTGCAAACTTCAGGAGTCGTTTTAATCCTTTTGGCGCATCTTTTTGGTAGATCACGGTGGGAGGGTGCTCAGCATTTCCCCACTCATCCATATCAGCTTCATTGCTGTCCTCAAGAAGCATTTGAGATAATGAGTGACGAACACGTGGATGTGAATATCCAACAGGTGAAGCGACATTGACTGGAGATGCAAGCTGAATGGGGCTTTCCTTCAAAGGGACAATCTCCTCCTCGTGAGGCTCTTCATTTACCACCCATGCAGTTGGCGAGATTTCTAATTCTTCTCCACCCGTAGTGTTAACTTCTGATGGTTCTGCCGTTGGTTCCTCATATTTGATGGGGCCAACCACCTTGTGTTCAATGTCTAAGCTATCACGGTTTTCAGAGATTTCAGATTCATTTTCCTGGTTTTGACTAGTTACATCAATCGTGTTGACCAACTTAATTTCCGCGGGTTGGATAAGATCGTCAGAACTATTAAGAGTTTCCTCAGGCTGGGCCACAACTTTTGACTTAATGACAACTGGACCAACACCAGGACCGATCCTAGAGCCCTTACGAAGAAAAGGCTTTGTTTCTAACGGAACCACACTGCTTTTCTTGGTAACCTTGTTATAAAAACTTGGTTTAGCAGTATCAGTAGCATCTGACTTAGGAGCCTGAATTTTGGTTTTAGTCATCTTTCTATTTTCAGTCACCGTGGCCTGCTTCTCATTAATGGCTTTAACTCTCTTCTTAGCATCTGGTTTTGTTGGCGTCACAGACTTCGCTCGGGGTTGCATATTTTCAAGTTTTGCACTTGAACGAACAACTGGGGAGGCAGAGTGAGGTTTCCGATTTGTGGGTGTCGAATTAGTAGAACTGGGACGAGTCGGGGTCCTAACAGGTGATGCTACTGAAGCTTGCGGAGAGGGCGTTGAGGGCAATGACTTGCGTGTAGGAGGCGAAGGAGATAACTTTGATGTAGATTTCTTCACAGCAGAAGGTTTTGTGGTTCGGGAATTTATCAACTGGTTTGAGTTCTTTTGAGGTTTTTGGGGTTCATTCGCAGAAGCTCGTCTTCTATTAGAAACACTCACTTTGGTTGTAGCCGTCTTTGCTTTTTTATCGTCATCTTTCGCAACCTTCTTTCGCGTAGCTTCCCCTTGGAGCTTTTCTTCCCTCTTCTTTTTATAAAGATCATAAAATCCACCTCTTTGCTCCTTGTTTTTGCTACTATCACTGGCTACATTTTGATGACTAACAGATTTGCTTTCCATCAGTTCCGTGAACATCTCGTTCAGTTCAGCTCCCTTTTGTTGAATCCATTCAATGGACGCAGGAATCTTTTCACAAGTTTCATCTCTTTCAGGTTCAGCTGTATTGACTTCCACCCCTAATTGCTCAGGTGCTTGTTTTTCAGGCACTAATGAGATGTTTTCTGAGGTCTCGGCACAAGTTTCAGTTTGGTCTATATTAGTATCAGTTTCCGGTTTGCCGTTTGAAGCTACATTTTTGGGACTGCTTGGAGAATTATCATTTATTGTCACCTATTGATGAAGTCCATCTTCTAAGTACAGCTTTGTTTGCACCAACAGTTACACTTGGCGTTTTCGTCTTATTAATTTCTACACCTTGTTCTCTCTGTTTGCTTTCAAATAGACTGATCTTATCTTGCACGCTCATTTTCAATACATTGTTCTTGGGGGGTCTTTGTGAATCTTCCTCTTCACTACTGTTACCAGCTGCATCTCTCTGAGATGCTGGCTTATTTGCTGGAAAATAGTTGAGACTCTTAATACTAAGTGCAGCCGCTCTTCGAGAACCAGATCGTCCAATCTGAATTCTTCTCATTGGAGACGCTGACCTTCTCGGCATTGTAGATCTTGAAAGAGTCCGGCTTCTTTCGGCAGATGGTTGGTCTTCCTCACTTGAATTGGCTGAATCCTCATCTTCCGTTGTCAATTCAACAGACCTCTGCAACGAGTCCCTAAAATAGTTGCAAAATAGTAATCTTTATGTCATGACACAAGTTAAGATATAAAGGTGAAATAAATGTCAAAACTATCGTACTTTAAAAAGATACCTTAGATTCTTAGATCCGAAATGAAGAGCAAAGTTACTCAAGTCACACATATCCTCAGGCGAGCATTTGGAACCAATAGCTCGGTTAAGTGCTGCAGCTAGTTCCTCTTTCAATGCAGTTAATCTCAAATCAACTGCTACCAATAGCTCGTTCCTATCATAAAGCACAACATATGTTGGTAAGAAAATGAATAAAACGAGAAATTAATAACAATAAAAGAGAAACATACTTTGACTCGGTTGACGTTGTTATATCAGCTTCAACCTAATAAAAAAGTATTCAGTGGTCATTTACACTTTGGCCATTGAAGATGAATTACGATACAAACGGTCAAATTCAAAAAACAGGGAAAATTCAGGGAATACCTTATTAGATAATGAAAGTTGAAATTCCCTCGTTTCCTCTAATTGAGATATTTCTTTACCAATGCTAATGACGTCAGGCAAACCAACAATTTCCAGAAATCTAAAAAATCAAAACATACTAATGTGAGCAAAAAGAGAACGACAGCATTTTTAAACCATGAAAATAAGGAAGCATGGATATTGAAATTGAGTTAATTCTATGCACCTTGTCAGTGTGGTTGTCGTAAACCAGCCGGCATCGTCTACATTTTCAGGTGGTAAAACCTTGAACTTGGTGTCGAAACCTTTGGAGGACAAGTTTTTAATCTCAGGCATATGCAACGACAGTTGCTCCAAGGGTCCGGATGCTACATTCTCTTTTCTGTTGCTACTCAACACACTTGCATCATACCTACATAATAGAGAAACCAATTACACTCTAGATATCGTTAAAACAACAATAACCCCGCCTACTCTTTCCTTTAAGTTGATCATCATAATAATCAGTGTGCCTAAATTTGTTCTTATGATTTTTCATATTAACTAGCAGCTTTTTAATGCAAATAGCCAATTTTCATGAAATTTTTCATAGGAAATTGGAAAACTGAAAACCCATTTAGTCAGACTTCAATTTTTAAGAAATGTGAAATTCTCACTTTCCAAATTTTAACTAGAAAAATGAAAACCACAATCTAAAAAAAGATGGGATTTCACAATCTACCATTTAAGTATCTGATTCTAACCATAATCACCAGATTTTACATTTTTTTTTAAAGGAAAAATATAACTCCGTTTTTTTTTTAAATTCTGAACTCTTTGTAGAGAAGAAAACCCATTCCTTTCTCTGGGAATCTAAAGCCGCAAAAACAAGAAAAATTTTCTACAACTAAACGCTACCTAAGTTTTACATTTGGATATATCAAGAGCCATTAAATTCAATTCAATATATACAAGACAAAAAAAAGAAATAATAAAGCACCTGTTGTTGGATGGAAAAATGTGAAATTCAACATAATCAAGAAGCATTGCATGATCAGTAACAATCCCTCCTTCCATCTAACAATCTGAAACAATGATACATACATACATTATGCTTTTGCTGTGACGTCATCCATACCATAAGTTAGTAACTACACAAGTCACAAAACATTTAAAAAATTCAACGATAATAATAATATACATACTACCTAGTCAAACAAAAACTGCACTTCACCGACACTGAAAATGAAACTCTACCTAGTGTAGTAAGTGAATGTGTTTGATGATTAAAACTGTTTGTTTTTATCAGATTGTAAATACCAAAATTTTATTCAAATGGTTTTTTATTATTATTATGCTGTGAGTGTGACAGGGAGAGAGATGGTACACGTCACTTGAAGCGCGTTGCTCTGCAATGCAAAATTTAACGCAAACACAAAGACACGTACTCTGTTGACGTGGCGGTCCCAACTGCCCGCGCGTGTTGTCACTTTCCATTTACTATTTAATTTAATCAAATTCCGTAATTCATGTCTTCTTTTCTCATCTTTTTCGTTACGTCATAGGTTTATAACAAGCATAGTTGTCCGCGCGTTGCTGCGAGGCGTTATTATTTTTTTTTGGTTTATTTTTTCGGTCTCATGTTTAATAGTTTGTTTTTTTTATATGGGCTTATGTGTTGGGCCTCATATTTAAACGTTTGGCGTTTTTTGGTTATTTTATGAGATTTGGGTAAATATGTGTTAAGCATGATTGCCCGCGCGTTGATGTTGGGCGTTAATTTTTTTTGTATTTGTATTTTGTATTTTGTGCGGGTTTATTTTTCCTGTCTCATGTTTAATAGTTTTTTTTTATATGGGCTTATGTGTTGGACGTCATGTCGTGTGTATTTTTTGATGTGAATAAATTAATAATTTTGTAATTTTCTTCTTATTTGGCCGAGAGAAAAAGAAAAATTAATATTTTTGTGGCAATTGTTTTTTTTTTTCTTTTTAATATGGGCTTAGGTGTTGGGCCTCTGTCAGTTAAATGGAGGATATTTTTTGATTTGCAATAAAATGAGACCATCTTCTTGTAAATATTTGATTGTTCTTATTTTTGTCGAGGTCATATTTTTTTTATAAAACGCGTTTGGATTTCTAAATTAAGAAGCGCGGGAAAAAAAGACACAGATAGCATGGCAAAAATTTTCCCATTATTCTTTCTTGTGCAATAGTTTATTTTTTTTTTTTATATTCTCGGCGCTTTAGGTCTGTTTTTAGGCCCCTCCCTCGTAATTTATAATACGGCGAAAATAAAAAACTGTTAGCAACTGGGACCAGGCCTAAAAGTCAGCAGCCAATAGGCCTGAGCACTGTAGCAACATTGTAGCAAAACTATGTCAAAACGACATAGTTTTATTCCACACATATAATTTTTTATTTTTTTTATTTATTTTTTCGATCTCATTCTTTTAATAGACTGAGTTGATTTGTTCTTACATATAGCTTTTATGGTTGGTCCTATGTCCGGGGTATTTTTTTGTGCAATCGCGCAAACTGTCGCGGGGCGTATTTTTATTTTTAGAATTAGTATTTTGGTGTCGGGTTTCTAACTTTTCTTTTTACGGATCTACATGTTTAATAGTTTTACATTGGATTTTATGTGGGCCAGATATGTTGGGCTGATCATTGATCACTGGGTATTTTTTTCAATCTGAGTAAATCACACTACTATTTGAGGACATCTTTATTCTTTATTTGTTATCTCGAGAATTTTTTTCTTTTTCATATTATTTTGTGCGGGCTTGATTTTTCGTCTCAGGCTGGTCATGTCGCGGGTTGATTTCTTGATCTGAATAAATCAGTACTGTTTGTATTTTTTTTTCTTAATTTAGTGTAGTGACCTATCTTTATTATTTTCATCATTACGTTTTGTGCGGTATTAATTTTTTTTCATCGGTCCCTGTGTGTTTAATAGTTTGTTTTATTTTATTTATATGGAGGATCTTCATGTGATTCATGGTCCATCAATGTTTGCGGTGGAGATTTTTATTGATCCCTGAATAAATCCAATAATTTTTCTTGTAATTTTCTTTTTCTATTTTGTGTCGAGAACTTTTTTTTTATAATGCTTATCATAAAAAAAAAAAAAAAAAAAACAAAAAAAAAAAAACTGGCCCACATCTGTAGCAGCCCAAATGGGACCGAAGCACTGTGTATATATAGAACTGTAGTTAATACTCAGTCGCAAATCGACATGATCTTTTATCATTTCTCACATAAACATATATATTATCAATTTTTACTCTAAACATATATGTATATAATTTTATCTAAACATTTGACTAGTTGTGTTTTTATTTGTGTAAAAAGATTATTAGAAACTAAAACAAATCATAGGCGAATGACATTTTTTTTTGTTGAGAAGATTAAAGTTTGTTTAGGGGTATGTTTCGGCTTATGAAACATAATTTCATTTGAGTTTATATTTCACAAGCTCTAATTTTATGGCTTATTTTGAGACTTGTGGCTTATATAAGTTTATCATGTGTAATAAACTTATATAAGCTCACAAGTCTAAAAATAAACCGAAAGATTATAGCTTATGGAATATAAGCCCAAATAGGCTTATGTTTCCATTCTTGTTTTTTACAAAATAAAGAAAATCAAATTTACGTTTAAACATTTGATTCCCATCAAATTCTTTATCAAACAGAAAATTTGCATTTTTTACTTTAACACTGAAAACTACAAAACATAATACGTAGTTTTTTTCCTTCTAACCCTTGATTTTTTTTAAATTAGAAAACAATTATCGTACGCGGTATAAATGTTGTCAACATAACTGTTTTTTTACGTTTTCACTTGTCCGGTTTAGTTTTTTTTTTTAAACGGCAGATAGATAATATATATAAAATGCAACTAGCAAGGCGCTAGAAGCACAAGAGTACAAACAAAACTAGGAAGAAAACAAAGCAATACAACCTAGAAACCTCTCGAGACTGTCACTGCGAGGGCTACAAAAATGATGAAAAAACTCTTGCCAATTACTCGAAAAGAGAATAATCCTCATTCACGGAGGCCGCGTCATCGGGTTTCACTCCAGAATGTTTTTGATGCAACCCCAAACAAGCCTCAAGGAACGAAAACAATGAAAAAGGCATGAAAAAAAAAAAAAACCAGGAAGACCTAATATCAACGGCCGTCAGAACCCGCTATCAACAAAGGAGACTTAAGTCAATCTGCCCAATTGCAACCCATATGACCCCTGTGATACAACCAGGAGAAAGAACAAGATTGAATGTTGTTGAAGATGTCACTTTTCCTCATCTGGTGTGAACAAAAAGTAACACTATTGCGAAATCTTCAAAGCCACCAAAGAGACGAAACGAAGATAACAAAGAAACGAAGCTTCTTCTCTTTAGAAGCTTGCCACAAACAGGTCCAATTCTTCCAATGCTCAAGAGAAGTAAAAGTAGGACTAGTGATATCGCACCATATACGAACAAGTCTCCAAACCTCAAAAGCGATGTCACATTCAATAAAAATATGATTAGAGGATTCAACGTTACCATTACAAGAATGACACGAGATCGACTGAATATCTATACCACGGGACGAAAGGTTCGGACGATGGGGCAGCCGGTCTAACATAAGCCTCCACATGAAAATGTTAACTTTACGAGGAAGGATTTTATCCCATGAAATTAAAGTCGCCAAAGAAGGGAGAATCTTATCGTCAATTACTCGACGAGCTTCTTTAACAGAAAAAATATCATCTTTAGCCAAAGATCAAATACAAGTTCCAACCGTAGATATGTCAACCCGACTTATATCGATCAACAAGTCTCTAAAATAAGCCGTGTTACGGACTCCAAGATCGTTCCTAGACCAATTCCAACTCCATTGCCCGTTTTCAATTCGATCAATAATTAAGCAATCTTTGTCTAGCTCCCACCAATAAATTTCTTGTAAAAAAGTCAATTGACTGGTGAAAAAATATTATGTTTTGATTAATAGCAAAGAGGTCTCGGATATGTGTGTAATAAGTGTCGTCGCATAAGACCTCCATTTAACAAGTCTACATTTCTATTAATTTTACATATATATATACGTATAGTATTAAACATATATGAGCTATATAATTAAAGTTTATAAGCAATATATTTTTAGTTTATAAATATAATAAAGTTTATATGTTGTTATTGCATAGGGTCATCGAAACTTCCAGTAAGCCTTTAATTAATAGATTGCTAATAAGATGCTATTAAGAATTGTAAAGCATTAGCTTTGTTGAATAAGGTTTACCAATTTTATTGCTAATAAAATACTACTTCCGTCTTATATTAAATGTTCAGTTTTGATTTTTGCAGTATTTTTTTTTCAACTTTGACTTTAAATAACTTTTTTGTGTTATATAATATTTGATGGAAATTATACCAAATGAAAATACATTTAAAATTCAACTCATTCATATATTTTACATCAAGTACTATATAACACAAACAAAAGTATTTAAAGTCAAAGTTAGAGTAAATTGCATAAATCGTCCTTAAAGTTTGGCTAAATTGCATGTTTCGTCCCAAACGTTATGAAAGTGCAAGGATCGTCCATGTGGGGAAACCTTTTGAGAAACCTTTGGTGCAAGTATCGTCCCCGCAGGGACGATACTTGCATCAAAGGTTTCCCCACAAGGACGATCCTTGCACTTTCGTAACGTTTGAGATGAAACATGCAATTTGGCCAAACTTTAAGGACGATTTATGCAATTTACTCTCAAAGTTATAAAAGAAATACTTAAAAAAGTGAAAGTGAATATTTAATATGGGATTGAAAGAGTAATATACTTTACTGTTAAGAGATTAGAAGAAAGTCCAGAAATGTAATGTGAACTGCAGCTTTTATGTTTGTCTTTTTTCTAAACATATTAATGGCATTTATAAGTCATTGCAATAAATCTTGGTAGTTGTGAAGATTTATTGAGTTCAAAGAGCTTTTGAATGGAATCAATGTTGAGACTGGTACAAGTAACATGAGTAGACAATAAGTCAATTAAACTGGATCATTGCTTGTATGAAATTATTTGATGTACATGTTATCATTTCTCATTGAATTGCGACTTAAAAGTTAAAGAGAATTGCTAGAACCACAAAAAGACTTCCACAAAATTTTTCACAAAATGATTTGTCACATGTTTAGTGGTATTTTTTTTCTTACTTTTGAATTCTCTTTCTTAAATACATCCACTAAACATGTGACAAATCATTTTGTGAAAACTTTTGTGGAAGTCTTTTTGTGGTTCTAGCAACTCTCAAAGTTAAAATAACAAATTTATTCAACTTTACATTCTTTTTTTTCAAAATAGAAAAGGAACTAAAATTATCTAAACATCTGAATAGGAATAAAAAAACATATAATTTTATATTTAATCTAGAACGTTTTATTATTATTATAAAAAATGTTATTTCCTCCTACAAAAACATTCTACAAATCCTTCTACACATAGGATTCTGACAAATGGCGAAACTGACGGTTTGGATTTAAAGAGATAATAAGTGAAAAAAATATACAGTATATTATTTGATTGTGTGTGTAGGAGGATAAGTGGATGTTTTGTAAGAGGTTTTAACAATGCTAATTATTATTTAATGGAAAGCTATTTATAAAAGGCATGCAAATATAACAAGTCAAGAAATAGACATTCAACGGTAATCATGGGGCCAAAATTCTACTTAATTGAAAGCTTTTGACAACGATTTTTATATGCTTGTTTGGCACCATACAATAATTCTATATTCTACAAAACTTGCTCAAATTTTATAATCCTTTAAACTTCTTCTAATTCTCTTAGGGGCACAAAATAGAATAATTCAACAATGCAACATTAAATCACATTTATTAATTATTCCTTATGTTTTTCAAGTAGTACATATATATGATCATTACACGATACTTCTGCTACACAACAAACCATTAAAGGGGTGTTTGTTTTGGTTTGTATAGCAGACTTATGACATATGTGGTTTTCGGCTTATGTTTCATCAGCTCACATTTTGTGGCTTATTTAAAAAGAAAAGTTCCAAAATAAGCCAAAAAAATGAGCTTATGAAACCTAAGTCATAAGCCCACTATATAAGCTGAAACAAACACCCCCTAAAACTTGTCGTAACGACTTTTCTCTACCTACGATAATTATTGCATATAGCATTCAACTTTTTAGTGTTTGCTCTCCTTAACAAAGTAAATGAGGTCACATAACTTAAAAAGTGAAAGATGAACATGGGTAGTTGCTTAGTAATATAGGCAAGGGGTTTAAGCAGTCCACATGCGTTCACAGCACCATAGTAATACTTGTTGTACAATACAGCAAACCGATAAAAGTTATCGTGCCGACCCTTCTAGTTGGCAAGATACTTGATGTCCTCGCAAAAGGTCTAAGGTTCAAATCTCATTAGATACACATTTGAAAGTGCCTTGAGAAAGAGTCGGATATCCTGAGTCAAAAATTCGCCCTCTCCTAATAACTCGAACAGAGAAAACCCCATCCGTTTTAACCATGAAACTTATCCATGTTTACACCTCTAGAAAAGAAAATGAGGTGAAATGTAAAAGATGAACATGGGTCAAGTCACAAGAGGGAGGGCCACCAGACCACTAACCAGCAGCATCAGCTTAGGCCACACACTTCCAAACCCCCCATGTTGCTGCTGTGCTGTAAATCTGACAAATTTTCTTATTGGTACACTTTTTGTAGCACAGTAAAGGAAAGCTACCCAACTTTATTATTGTGTTTTACCAATCTTAACTTACAAGCCCATCACCACCTTCACCTAACATCCCATCTTCAAAGGTGCTTGTGGGTCAATCTTTTAATTATGGAACCAATATGAGTAACTTTTAATAATGGTCAAAAATATGATCTTGTATAACCAATTCTGCATATACAAGACTAGTTTGAGGTTGGCCTTGTGTGCGCCAAAAAATACAGAAGACTGGTCATAAAGAAAATTGGCATAACAAGGAAATGATGAGCAACTAAGTTTAATAACATAATAACTAATCAAATAGCTTTATTGCGCTAACATAAGAAAGCCTTCAGTTAGACCACATATGGATCAAGCCGAGCCTATTGCCAGTATATATCTCGTTACGTTCTTCATTGTAGTAAAGGGCAGTGATGTCCTCCAGGGCTTCAGCAACAGAGCATACAATCCTCGAATTTCCGGTGCCATTTCGTAAGTAGCATTTGCATCTTCCACTCCGTACACTGACACTGCAACCACATTCATCCATTTGTAGATTGCGTGTTGCCGTTACTTTAGCAAGGCTCTTTCCTGTCAGAATATTGCTGATATTTATCGAACCTTCTGCAGGAACAAACAAATAAAAGTCTTACTAACAAGAATCAAACCACCAACACAAAAATCTGTCTATTATAACTTCATTTCATGATCCGCCTCATAATAGTTTGCATTTCCTATTCATGAGATGCAATGCATACCAAGAATAAACCGAGTACAAAAGAAATAAAAAAAAATGTCTGAAGGCCCAAGTCCAACATCAGAAAAGCCTAAATCTGACATATAGTACAATTATAACAAAAGATGGGTGAAATTTTGATAATGCAAAAAGATATATGTAGAAAGTAGACCAGTTGTTGAAACTTGATGGGATGTAACAGAAATGATTGTATCAAAATGATTAGCGGTTTTTGCTCCAAGCTCATGAAATCTAAGACTACCTTGTCCCAATTCACTTTACCATTTCGGCTTCAAAAACCTAAGATTATATCTATGTTTTATGGTAAACATCCCACGTTTGAAAAACGCAAACACGCATCATGAGCCGCGTCTACTTTCAAAAATGCTACCTAAATAACCAATATAGAGCACACCAACAGTATGATAAGCAACTCACGTAGTGGCACCTAGTTAGAAAGTAGAATAACCCATCGACCCTAGTCTCAAAAACAAGTTCTATCACACAAACAAACACTCACACAAATCCATTTCCAGTTACACAATTACACTTATCAAAGCTCCTAATACAGGATTAAACTAGAGCTCTATCAAGGTTCGTTAAAGATTGCTAGTGTTTGTTTCGGCATACGGCTTATCTGATTTTGGGCCTATGTTTCATAAACTCACTTTTTGTGGCTTGTTTTGAAACTTTTCGGCTTATATAAACTTATTATGAGACAATAAACTTATATAAACAAAAAAGTGAGGTTATGAAACATAAGCCCAAAACCAAATAACCCATAAGCTGGCTATAAGGGGGTGTTTGTTTCGGGCTTTCGGCTTATATGTGGGCTTACGAACTTATTTGATTTCGGCTTATATTTCATATGCCCAAATCTGACATATAGTACAATTATAACAAAAGATGGGTGAAATTGTGATAATGCAAAAGGATATATGTAGAAAGTAGACCAGTTGTTAAACTTGATGGGACGTAACACAAATGATTGTATCGAAAGTATTATTTATCTATTCTTAATGATTATCGGTTTTAGCTTGATTATGCATGTCGTAGGAATTTTACTTGCTTGTTGGCATATTTTGACATATATAAAAAGGTTTGAGCAATTTACCTTTTCCATCTGATAACGGATCACCAGAGTCAGCTTTGCAATATGAAATGATAACATCCTGATTACTTGTTATGTATATATTGTTAGTATTGCAATCAGGATACCACAACTCATGATCTTCAAATGAAGTCACAAGTTGACCTTTGAAGTTCCAGACAGCTACTGTTCGGTCTTTGAATGTCAGAAATAACTGGCGCTCATACAGAAAGATGAATGCTGATGGAGTCTTAAATTCTGACTTGCTAACTTCTATCAGCTCGGAATTGCGTACCTATGAAATATATAGGGTTAGAAAAAAGATAACCGAACATAAGAGAAAAAAAATGATGAAATAAGGAAGGGATTTACGTCAAGAATCTGAAGATTCTCATTTTCTTGTTTGACGAGAAGCTTTTCATTGAACTGTTCAATAAAATCCACCTTCTTATTTCGATGAAGGAGATGGTTGAAAGATTTTAAAACAGTTCCATCTTCAATGGAGAGTATCTTGAGAGGAACATGACCACTTGATTTATTATATCTCAGGAGCATGATTCCAGGACTGTTTTAAGCAAACGGAAACATACCAGATATTACGAAATGTATATCAGAGATATTGACATGCATCATTCATGTAATTTCTAGGAGAGGGAGATCGTACCTAATTTTGATCTCTTTTACATTTTTATCTGATATAGTGTATAACATCGTATAGTTTTTCAAGTCAAACACCTTGTAAATGCTGGAAAAAAATATCACACAACAATGAAATAACGACAGTCTAACGAATCATCAAAATTATGAAAACATAAGGGGTCATCACAGTTGAACTTACCTGTCTGTTGCTGAGAATGTGAGTACCTTCCCATTGACATCATCAAACTCTACAAAGCCGGGCCATTTCAAAGATTCTGATTCAAACAGAGCAAAACCAGCGTCTGGTTGACCTCTCCTTATGTATCTGCAAGCATTATTAAACTTTCAGTAAGAAAGAGATGTAAGATATGTAGCAAAGATGAGATGAATAGCAGGATATCACATACTCGATAGGTGTAGTTCTACATTTTAAGGAACTAAAGCTGTCTCTAGCATAGACGGAAACTGTAATGAGTGAATCGTTGTTTTTATTGAAAAACAAGCTTCTTATAACTTCATCAGGACTGATGTTCAGAAAGCATATCCTCTGGTTAGTTTCTGCATCAAATAAGTAAATGTCAGTTGCTCCTTTTAAGTAAAAGAGAGCTCATTTACCAAGTCTTAAAAATATACCCCGACCGAATGCCGCGCAGACTCCAGACTGTGCAAGACCAAATACGATATCATGAGCAGCCACAATCTCAACAATCTTTGACCTTTTCTTAAGAAATGGCAATACATGTTGATCTCCCTTTGGATCATGAGTGTCGTACTCTTCCTAAAGCAATTATTAAACAATCAAAAGACGATATTAACTTCTCAGCAAACTCGTTGGGACAGGATAAAAAGTCAGAAATAATCATCATACTATGACAATTTACAAACCTGTTTTTAATACATACGCTATGATAATCAAGTCAGGCATATAAATTGCAAAACTCGTTGGAAAGTATTTTGAATGCAATTCATTCTATTAATCACTTTTCCAGGAATAAGAAAAAGCCGTAGGTCAAAAATAACATAACATCTATCCGAAATTAACTCCAAGCTCACGAAATCTAAGACTACCTTGTCCCAATTCACTTTACCATTTCAGCTTAAAAAACCTAAGATTCTATCTATGTTTTATGGTAAAGATCCCACATTTGGAAAACGCAAACACGCATCATGAGCCACGCCTACTTTTGAAATTGCTACCTAAATAACCAATATTGAGCACATCAACAGTATATGATAAGCAACTCAAGTAGTGGAACCTAGTTAGAAAGCATAATAACCCATCGACCCTAGTCTCAAAAACAAGTTCTACCACACACAAAAAACGCACTCATACAAATCCATTTCCATTTACACAATTACACTTATCATAACTCCGAATACAGGACTAAACTAGGGCTCTATCAAGGTTCATTAAAGATCGCTAGTGTTTGTTTCGGCATATGGCTTATTTGATTGTGGGCCTATGTTTCATAAACTCACTTTCTGTGGCTTATTTTGAAACTTTGCAGCTTATATAAACTTATTATGACATAATAAACTTATATAAACAAAAAAAAATTGAAAATAAGCCACAAAAAGTGAGGTTATGAAACATAAGCCCAAAGGGAGGGCTTTACCTGGTTTGAGTCAGTGTGGCGGTGCCCCGTGGATTAGTCGGTCAAAAGGTCAGAAACCGTGGTTACCCAAAACCAATTAACCACCACCAAATGGCCTAGTGGTAAGGTCCTTAACTCTCAAACAAGAGGTTAAGGGTTCAAACCTCGCTTCGGTATATACATTTGGGGGTGGCCACAAGAGGTTCACCATGAAAAAAAAGGCCAAAACAAAATAACCCATAAAAGGGCTATATAAGCCGAAACAAACACCCCCTAATACTACCTCTAAAGTAGACGATTGCCAAACACTAATTAGCGCGTTATACGCAAATCCAACGACTGTCTAATGCATTCAAAACTAATAATCATTTCAATTACATTAACATAAAAATATATAAAAAGGAAAACCTGTAAACGAATATTTCGAAACTTTTCATGAGAATCACATTTACCAAAGGACCGTCCTCTTTTCGAACAAATCTCCCTTCTATGAACCTTCTTAACAACACTGTTATTATTATTAAGAAAGACACTGCCACGTGTCCTCTTATTAGCCACCACGCGCCGTCCACTTAACGCCCGTGGATTCCTCCTTCCCTCCCTTATCATTTTTTTTTAATTATAAAAACCCTAAACAACGATTTGGGGCTTTTTTTTATAATGATTGGGTTTTGTTTATTAGGAAAGTGTATTTTGAATTTTGTTACCGCCTAATTTTTCATTAATTTTGGTTTTATCATTTTTAAATTTTGTTTAGAGTTAAGTACATTTTTGGTCCTTGTGGTTTGGTGCGTTTTTCACTTTTGGTCCAAAATTCAAAAACGTTTTGGTTTGGTCTAAAACACATAGTTTCGTTTCACTTTCAGTCCAATTCTATTAACCCCGTCAGTTTGACTAGTCTAACCGTTAAATAGAAGGGTATTCTCGTCTTTTCCTATATCTCTTTTTATTTTTCTTTTTTTTTCACACAAAATATACAACCTCTCCGCCCCTGATTCTTTGTCCCTTTTTCTTAACCAACACCCACCGCCGTCGACGACCACTTCACCGTCGGCTATAACACCCACCAACACCGCCTCCCATCACAACCTCCTCCTTAAATATCAACCCAATATCTCAAAACACTTGTCACCACATCTATTATGACCTCCACATGCCGCCGGACCACCCTCACCATCATCACAGTCGCCGCAACATCCATTAATAACAACCGCTTGTAACTAACAAACATATCAATCAACCACCACACACGATACCCGCCACCAATAATTACAAGAACAGGTTCAAGATCTTATAAGGTTGATAATTGCATTTTTATAAATTAAAAAGAAAAAAAACAAAACCAAAGACTATATTAAGAAAGAAAAGAGCACATAGATAAGGTGCATTATTTGTTGATGAATTTCTAATAAAAAAATTAATAATAATAATATAAATAATAATAATATAAATAATAATAATAATAATAATAAAGAATGAAAAGAGGGTATGTTAGTCATTTTCATTGCCAAAACGAGGGTATTTTAATAATTTTATGCTGTTTAACGGGTCAAACTAACAGCCAACGACAAAGTGGACTCAAAGTAGAACGAAACTATATGTCTTAGACAAAACCAAAACATTTTTGAATTTTGAACCAAAAGTGAAAAACGCACCAAAACACAAGGACCAAAAATGTACTTAACTCTTTTGTTTATATTTTTCAAACTTAATGTTGGACCCTTTGTTCTAAACCGGCCCAGCTTATTAATATGGCCCAACTAGATTTCAATGTCCGACTGTCTGTCTTGTTTTAAAAATAATCTATCTATTTATATCTATACTACATATAAAAGAAATTAATATCTCTTTAATTAATTACAAAAAATTAAGTAATACAGCTTTTTCAGCATACTCTACAATCCTTAATGCAAACAACTAAATATATAGATTAGAATTTCTTTCTTCATTAATGTAATAAAATTAAGTAATACAACTATTAAAGCATAATGTATAACCTTTAATGCAAACAATAATAAATATTATTACATTTTCTTTTTTTATTAATTCCAAAAAATTAAGTATAACATTTAAGTAATAGCAATACAAGTTAGAAATCTATGTTTACAACCTTTTAATGCACAAATACATTAAAACACATAATTAAACTTTAAAAACACCGCATTACTCAAAAATACAACAATATTGTCACATTATACAATATAAACAAGTTACAACCAATTAAAACATAAATAAAAAATAACCAATTACATAAAGTTACTCAAACCTTAAATTGTCGTTTTCCGGGATGTCGTTGTAAGGAAAACATAAAATTAAAAATATTGTTCGCTGAAAATTTTGTTACAGGGTACCCGCCGCCGTAACGCGCGGGTACCCTGCCAGTACTGTAACATTCATTTTTGGAGCTACAAATTTTTTTATTTTTTACGGCAATTAAGTATCTCACATTATTTACACCACGTATAATGTTTTAAAGGCTAAGTTTTGAATTTGTTAGAGTTTATGGGGGGTGTTTTTAAGTACCAACCAAAGGTTAGTGTAGATGAATAGTATACTAACATCAAGATTTCATTTGTTTTTTCAGAGGTTTTACCTCTTTATCTGCAAACCATATTTGCACAAAAGGACTTTATCCTTTCACTAGTGTTTTTGTACGCTTTTGTACGTATTTACGTTTTTTACGTTTTCGTCCGTCTTTGTACGTTTTTGTCCGTTTTTTACGCATGTGTCCGTTTTTTACGTCTTCGTCCGTTTTCGTACGTTTTTGTTCGTTTTCATACGTTTTTGTACATTCTTCTTACGTTTTTGTATGCTTTCATCAGTTTTCATTCATTTTTATACGTTTTCAATGTTTCTAAACCTTTTTGTAGGTTTTTTTTACGTTTTTGAGCATTTTCAAATTTTTTTTATGTTTGTGTACGCTTTTCTACGTTTTTTTTTACTTTTGTGTACGTTTTCATACTTCTTTTACGTTTTATACGTTTGTGTACGTATTTTACATTATTTTTTTACGTTTTTGTGCGGTTTTTGTAATGATGAAGACGTATAAAAACGAATGAAAACGTATTAAAACGAATGAAAACGGATGAAAACGTACAAAAACGAAAGAAAACGTAAGAAAACGTAAGGAAACATACGAAAACAGACGAAAACGTACGAAAACATAAAAAAGCGTATGAAAACGTATAAAAGCGTACAAAACAGACCAAAACGGACAAAAACAAAGAAAAACATATTTAAGCGTAGGAAAACGTACAAAAATGGAAAAAAAACGTACGAAAAAAGGAAAAAACGTACAAAAACATAAAAAAATCGTAGAAAACCATATGAAAACGTACAAGAAAGATAAAGATGGTTGAAAACGTATAAAAACGTATAAACCCAAAAAAGTCTGAATTATTTAATTATTATAGAAAGAAGTGGAAATAAGAGGTTTTAAGTGTCTGAACTATTGAAGTGGAAATAAGTGCTTTTACCCTCTAATGTTTGAAAAAAAACAAACGTACATTTTTTTTCAAACCTCTTCCCCCCTGCACACAAAAGAGACAAGAAGAGCTTTTTTTTTAAACAAACGAAACCTAAGTTGATAAATGTTATATAGTAAACAAGAAGGATTGTCCCTTGCGTTGTATCAGGAATTCTATCGAACCTTCTCGTATCTTATGATGTTATTAGCAAAGTGGGGTAATGCTGAGCAAAACCAACCGAAAATTAAACCGAACCGTAAAACAGAGGCGAGCTGAACCAACCGAAACCGAACTGACCATTTTCGGTTTTGTATATTTATAGTTTTCGGTTTCGGTTTTGCTCCGTTCGGTTCGGTTCGGTTTCGGGTTAAAAGCAAGAAAAATACGCCTAAACTATCTATTCGGTTCGATTTTGCTCGGTTCGGGTTGATTTCGGTTTTTTGCACGGTTCACTTCGGTTCGGTGTACGGTTAATGTTTTCCTCAAAGTCGGTTTTCGGTCAGCTTTTGTCGGTTCGGTTTTAAACCGATGCCCAGCCCTAAAGTGGGGAAAGTTGCAACTTATTTTTACCTTTTTCCTTTTTAATGTACACACTTTATAATTTCAAACTCATATTTTTCACTTTATATAAACCTTTTTTATACAAGATCGCTTACACAGAGAACGTTAATTCCTAGTCTATCAGTATTTTAGTTATCTATGTTAGTTTTAATCTATCTAATCTATGTCAAAACCTATGCTAAACCTAATTCTAACGGATAGAGGGTTTTTAGTCTGAGAGACTGGCACGGGTTTTGTGGTGACTTAAACTTACTTTAGACACGATAACATAGGCAAGCAGATAATCAGAAGATAGAAGAGCGGTCAAGCCAATTATAAGGAAAATGTATTAACAATGATTAATCCAATTAAAATGCAGGTTTGTTTATTAGTGCAATGATTGACTTATCTCGAGGGGCACATCATTCCAAGATTTAGGCGATACTTCTTCCTAAAACCTAGACACGCTAATTTTGTCACAATTAAACGCATCCGCATAAAGCAAGCATTTGCTGATTATAATCTATCTTAGGAGATTAATAATGGTGATCTTATTAAACCCTAGCTCAACGAGACTTTACTAACTTACTACTTAATGGCTCTTTATATACTAGTAGTCCACTGTCCAAGTCCTTACCAAAGGAATCAGAACGTCATTTTGTTGATCCCTTGTCACCTGCTAGTCCAACTTGTTCACTAAACCAATGGCAAGGATATGTCATTATTTGTGATCCTATGATTCTAGATATATAAATCGCGGATATAAAGAGCTATCCCGGTATCTAGCTAGCATGATATTTTGCATTCCTAGATCAAGTTGAATGATAGGTCGCATACTTAAGCACGTAAACACGTATAAAATTGATAAACATAATCAACAATCAACGATAAATTAAGCAATCGAGATAAACAAACCAAACATTAAAATCTTCACAAACATGGCTAATACCTAAAGGTATTAGACGATAACCATTGTAATGAATACAAGCATGATAATGAACAACCAAGGTAAACTAACCGAGTTAAACGAATGATACCAAAAATCGAACGATTATCAAGAGTTTGAGAATTACAAGGTGTTTCCTATGGAATAAAGTACTTTGCTTGACCTTCTTTACTCTTCTTGCCTTCTGAAAATCGACTTTTGTGGTTAGTGTATCGAAAATATAGTTAAGCACACCCTAAACTCGTGTTTAGGGATTTGTATTTATAGTGTCTGGAAAATCATTGATACAACGTATTGTTTGAGGTTAATACGACATATAGGGGATTTCTTAGAGTAAGGACCACGTTCAATATCTTCCAGAATCTTTAAATACTCGATCTTCAATACGGCGAATAGAGTCTTATGGATACAACGTATAACGCTTTAAATCGTCGTGGTTTCTTGTGAAGTGAAGACACGGATACGCCGTATCTTCCTTGATGGATACGGCGTATGAGTTGTCAGAATAGTTTCTTGAGATTTCTTCGTTTAAGCTCCAAAATGCGTATCTTTTAGCATAACTTCACCAATTACTCTATAATTACTGCAATAACAACTTTAAGCAATTAAGTACCAATTCTTGCAATAATTTATAAAAAATGGATAAGAAACATGGGATAAATGATGTTATAAAAGTGACGTTATTTGATGCCATCAACATCCAAATATTTTTTTTTTCAACAACCGCCTTAGAGTGCCTAAAACTTCAAACTCGTCATCTTAACCAAATCCACCCTCATCCACACACTCAATATCTTCCTCATAACCCAATTTCATCCATTTGGTAGCCAATATACTATGTCGACTTTCACACCCGAAAACTATTATCAACAACTTCAAAAACAACAAATATTTCAACAACAATTTCAAAATCTTTAAAAAAATCAACCACAAATTCTCACAAATCCGCCACCGTAAGAACCACATGCCAAACCACTACAAGAAAGGACCCACAAAAAAGCATCTACCTCCACTAGCACCACCATCACCGAAAAGATAATAACTCCTTGGACGGCCGAAGAGGAAGAGTTTAGCTACGTATTATGTCGCGGTTTTCGAGGATAACCAAATTGGAAATGACCAAGATGAAGATTGTTTTTTGGATAAGGTTCTTAATGAATTTAAATCATCTTCTCTCACCAACGTACCAAGGATATGATTATGGGAAAATGGGCAACGATGAACGGTAATTGAAAAAAAAATCATTGATATCTACAAACATTTAAAACGTATTAGTAGAACTAGTATAACGAGGTTGATCTTTTAAACCAGTGTAGGAGAGCATTTAAGGACAAGAATAAAGGGAGACTATTTACTCAATACGGGCCATGGGCAATTTTAAGACAACACTCCAAGTGAGATACGGCCGAACATGTTGATCCGGTTGATCCCACCAAAGATGTCAAGCTATTCGGAGATGATCCGAGGCCTCGTCCCCCCGGTATACCACGTGCGGCTAAAATTTTTTTGAGAGAAATTCAGGCATAATGGGGAGTAACACGCAAGAGTTTGTGGAGTCTATGCGTAATGAGTTTAGACTCAAACAGGAATCCGCTGAATCGACATACGAGGTGTCGAATGAGAAAGACCGGACAATAATCGAATTTGAAGATATGAGGTTTTTGAGCACTTGCTCCGCGTGGTTGTCGGATGAGGATGCCGAAATCATTAAGACGCAAAAGGCAAAATGCGCCAAAAATATAGACTTGATAATAATTAGTAATCGTATTGTTGTTTTTTAATTATCATATTATGGTTATTTTTTCGTATTGTAGTTTTTTTTAATTTTCATATTGTAAAATCTGTTTTTATTTAAATGAATGGAAAAAATGTTGTTTTTAAAAAATAGAAAATAAAATAAAATGGTGGTAACTAAAAGTGGGGAAATGACTTAAGTTACTGGGGAGGGTGTTATTAGGTGTGTTAGTGAGATGTAAAAAACTTGATGCGGCGCTGAGTTGCCGCAATGGCTTAAGCCACTGCACCGAGTGCTCTTAAAAGCACAAGGTATCCTATGGTGTTGTGGAAAAACTGGTGACACCTCAACGCTTTTTCTATAACACAAGAATCTATTACTTAACATAAACACCCCTAAGCTATACCACACCAGAATCTGATGCCGTAAGACACGCGTGAACCCCGTAGGTATAAAAAGACAACGCGTTAAACTAAAATTATAATAAAAAAGGCATTAAACTAACATTATAATTCCATAGATATAAAAAAGACATACAAAGTAGATAAAAATAATAATAAATAACGCTACAATTTAGGAATTAAGGTTCCATAAATGCATCATGATATCTTGTCGAATGTCGGTGTGCATTTTTCTATCCCAAAGTTCTTTGGTTTTTCTAAGATGTATCTCACATCATTCGACGCAAGTATGTTGCATATTAGGATGTGGAGAAACCTACAATTCTTTAAATTCACTAACTGCTGAATTTTTATATTTCAATATCATGTTATGTTGATGCAATAATACATGATTCTTGTTAGCGTGTTGACATGGCGGGTTTTTGAATAATTCCCCAACGACCTTGTAGGACTCTAAAAGCTCGTTCAATATGTTTTCTTGAACTTTCTTTGACTCTTCTAAACTTCATTGGTTTTTATCCCCTGCAATAGGAAAAACGATTTAACAAACGTAGACAGAGGATAAATTTCATCCGCTAAACAATAACCTTTTTAGTATGTTTTTCCATTCACCAGAAATGGAATTTTTGGAGCTGTATCGACATGAAGGTTATCAAATAATGGTGAACCATATAAAACATTAGGGTTGTTATTTGCCCACGTGACACCAAAATATGCATGCCAAATCTATAAATCATATTACGCAACAACTTCAAGCATTATAGTCAGTATGGAAAACTTGAAGGGGGTTGAATAGTTTTACCGATTAAAGCTTGCTTTTCAAAATTATAGTTTGAGTTTTATGTGAAGTTGATGATATTAATTGATGTACGATATATGAGATAAATATAAAATGGAAGTAAAGTAAAGAGAGAGTAAGAAAAGATAGAACTGAGACACAAGCGTTTATAGTAGTTCGGCTACAAGGACACCTTCCTTGCCCTACTCCACTCCCCGAGTCACCTACTCGAGAGTTTGTAAACACTAGTCATCAAACTCCTTTAAGTGGCGGAGAAGCCTCAAAACGTCGCTTACACCCTTTTAACGGTACAAAGCTAAATACCGGATTCTAACAAAGGTATAATCAACCCAATGCAATCAACTTCTTTATACAAGGATGATGAATGATACTACAATGACTAAATGATGTGCAAGATATAGCAAAGTGATCTTGATGATATGATGAAGATGCAAAACAAGATTGCTTGAACTTGATCGTCTCGTATGCTATTTTGGCAATTTATTCTATTAAGAGAATTGCCTACAAATGATGTATGAAAGCTATCTAGATCTAAAAACAAAAGAGAAATCGGATTATAAGAGAGATTAGAATGAGAATAGGCGAGTAAAACATGAGAAATGACTTGGTATTTATAGGCAAAAATCTGCACTATAGCCCGGTTCTGACAGTTCCCTTTGAAGAAAGGAACCCGCCACTGTAAACACATGAAATCGACATTTCCTATACACCGGATCTAGGTGGGGATCTAACGGCGGTTCCTTCGCACCAAAGGAACTGCATTCTGGACAACAAAAATCGAACTTGTTAGATTTGACCAACAATCATTAATAATTTTGTGTAATCTGAGAGTAGATGTTAGCCTAAGATATAGAAGAAGACATGTAAATATAGGACACCTACATGCATAGAAAAGATATATCAAAACAATATTTATACATAATTCTCCAAACACAAAAGTCAAAGCGTTACTTAAAAAAAAGAATATGACAAACAAGGTTTGAGAAGGTATTTTACTTTAAATAATATTTACATAATTTCCAAAGTAAAAGTCTAAGTTACTTAAAAGAAAGAGTATGTGAAAAATGTATGAATGGTTTAAATAAGAGAACTTATTGATCTAAGACTTGTGCATTCTAGATTTTTTACTTGTAACGATTTTATGAATTGTTATTGACAAAACACGAGAAAATTAAAAGATAGAAATACACGTTTTTACCGATTTATTTGTATTAACAATCTCTCCCTTTTTATTGATGACAAAACATAAAATTGTTGGAAGTAAAAAATAAAGCGTGAAGTTTTAGATTGAAGTTCTTTTACTTCTCTTCTCCCCCTTTTTGTCGAATCAAAAAGATCGTCAAAGAAGATCCAACTAAAAGATGCAATGATGTAAGTAAAATGGATAAAAGTTGATTTAAATAGAGTCAAATGCAATGGTATAAGTATGAGTCGATCCGAAGCGAATCGAATGCAATAGTGAGAATTGATTTGGATAGAATCAAGATACAATGCTCCCTCTTGATGGAGGCATCCTTTAAGAGAGGGAATCAAATCATCCAATACTATAGAACCGTCCTTTGTAGACGAAGGAATCATCTCCTGTACAAAAAGTCAGGATTTTGACTTTTGAAATTTATTAGTATAAACATAATCAAGATGCTTAGCAGGAAATAAGAGGTACAACACAATCATTTTATAGAACATACATTCCTTGAAATAAAACAATCGACCATTTTTGAGACATTTGGTCTTATACAAAATGGGAAAAATTAAGGACAAGGATTAGTTCTTGAATCAAAGAAAAGAAATACAAAGATATTCTTATTTTTATTTCCTACATTAAACTAATCTAAGGGAGGTTTTAGTGAGCGAGAACGTTGAGACGCTCGAGAATGTGGTTGAGGATAAACCTCATTTCTTCATGAATGTCGTTGACAAGCACTTGTGTGTGTTGACAATGTTCATAAAATATTTCATGAGTGAGTATAGGGAAAGCATTGTTTGATCCCAATGGCGGAAGATGTGGTGGTAATGGTACAAGAGGTGGTTCCATGATTGGAAAAGGCAGTGGTTGGTTAGCCAAGCGCTCGATAGTATCAAACGAGGGTTGTTGCAGTGGCGGATTGGCGGTCCGTGGTGGTAGATCTTCAAGTGAGTCGAATAAAGGGTGAAGTGATGTGGGAGGAGTAGAAAAGATTAGCTCAATGGGCTCCAAATTAATAGCTATTGGTGAGTTGTATTTAGAAGGTTAAGATGGAGCTAGGGGAGGTGGAGTCAAAGGTGGAGGAGTTAACTTTGGGGTGCTCAAGAGATAGTTTGGGGAGAATCTTGGTGGAGCAATTGGAGAAAGTGGTGGAGAATCAATAGGGGTTTGTGGTGGAGCCGTTTGGTAGTCGATAAGCGGAGATAGATTTTGATAAGGTGGAGAAGCTGGTCGAGGGTTGACCAAGCAACAAGCGCGAACACTTATTCGGGCGGTTCTTTTGAATGCGTTGACATTATTTTGTCATTATTTGATTTTGGCATGGCTAAGGTTAGTAAAATTTTGAAAATGATGAATGAAGGAATGTTTGGAATAAGTAGGCTATTTATAGAACTTATTTTAGATAATTAAATGCTTTTTCTTCTAATTTGGGTAAAATCTAATGATTAGATTTTGTCTAAAGGAAACTTCTATGGCCTGTCAGTTGGGAATATGTTGAATATAGAGGGAAAACTTAGGAGTTGTAGTTTAAAATTCATTATACCCGGTCCACTGACCAGCCGGTTCTGGCGGTTCCATTTGCAGAATGGAACCGTCCTTCATTAAAGAAGGGAACCTGTGGTCTGTAGAATGTAGAAAAGAAAAAAAATTAAAAGAGGTGAAGGCAATGTAAAGTATTCTAGTGTGTGCCTATATGAAAACAATGTGGAGGTGCGGTTATCTTGACTCAAAAGGACAATATAATAATTAGATAACCTGAAGTCTCATTGATTTAATGTTGCTACGATTAAATGTACTCAGAAATACATATTAATTATGTATTCCTTTAGCATTCAAGAGGCATATGAGATGCATGATAAAAATATGTTTTTATTTTGCATTACACAATGCAATAGAGAGTTTTATGCGTGTCCTAATCGTGAGAAAGTTTGTGAAAATGTTGGTCACATTCGGGTCTTAAATGATGTAAAGAAAGTTTCAATTATGCATATGCATATGTAATAGTACATAGTAATGATACATATAGTAGATTGATGAAAATTCCTGAATTGTTTATATTTGAGTGCGGAAATAGAATCCTAGACTCAGAAAGAAGAAAAGATCCGTACCTTGGTGGGCGTCCTAATCGTGAGAAAGTTGTGCGAAAATGTTGGACCCACATAAAACTTATCGGTACTTTAAAAGAGATAAAAGAAAGTTTCAATTCATCATATCATATGTAATAGTACATAGTAAATCTGAAACATATTATAGAATTGTTGAAAATATCCTAGAAATTGTTTATATTTGAGTGCGCGGAAATAGAATTCACTAGACACCAGAAAGAAGAAAAAGATCCTACCTAGGTGGTTTATTCGCATTTTCAGGTTCCATGAGAATACCGAGACAAACTAGGTCTAAAACAGGTTGACAGGGTTCTCTTTTGACAGTGGTTTCGTTAAGAGCTCAGTAATGTTTTCTATCAGAGGAAGAACCTTCGACAACATTGAGATGTTTCATTTTTGGCATTATCAATAAGGAAGTGAAGCTAAATTTCTATGAAAATTTTAAAAAAAGATTTTAATATTTAACCGTCAAGACAGTAGGATTGAATAATAAAATATTTATAAATAAGATAAAATTAAGGAAGGTAAACATAGAAAAAAAAAAAAAAAGAAAAAAAAACTTGGGTAAACACCCCGCTCCTCCCCCTCTCCACTCTTTATCTTCCACCCCCCCTCCCCCCGCACCCCCCATCAGCCCTTCTCACCTCCAACCACCTCCCCCACCTGCAACACCCCCCAGCCGTCCACCCTATACCCCTAACCAACTCCCCCCCCTCACAGCAAGTACACCCGATCTCCCCGCCACCATCACGAAGTACAGAACCGGAATATGCAAAGGCGGAACGAGAATACCCCGAAAAAACATATAGACGACCTTTTACAGACCCGATATACAACCCCAAGAACTGAAACAAATAACCACCAAAGATCAAAGGATGATAATAAGGAAGAGGATCGAAGATTTTTCACGTGCGGTGTCCCCCACACTCCTATAACGACCAAAAGGCGCTCGTTAGAAAGGTTGAATGTGGGAAAGATGAAGAAGAGGTACCTACTCCAATAAGAAAAAATTTGTCTCATGCCACTGACAACTAAAAATGAAGTAGTTTCTAACACTCTCTATTATAGTAGCTCATCTATAGATAGCGAGTCATTACAAAATGAGTACAACAAGCTATGCAAAATTAGTCTTAGGATAATCAACAAAAACAAACTCTTAAAAACTAAAAATGAAATCCTAGACAACGAGGTTTGTAATCTTTAGAATAGGTTGGAACGACTAGAGAAAAATAAAGAAATTAGCATAGAATGTGAATCTTGTGTGAAACTTCATTCCAAGATTGAGTCACTTTCCTTAAAACTAGCTAAGTTTTAAAATAGTAGTCATTTCTTACAAGAAATGATTGAAAATTAAAGATTACAAAAAGATAAAAAAAGGGCCTTGGATTCACATAGGATAGGGCTTCAACTAGCAAAGCAAAAACGGGAAAATTGGGTCAAGAAAGTGGCAAAATGCCCACTGTAGAACCGGCTGAGCCGGTACCCTCTGCAAGGGAACCGGCCTGTGTATTCGTAAGGAACCGTCTACCTGCAGAGGATTCTACAAATTTAGACTCAAATGTAATAAAATAAACTAGCTCTATACAAATAACTAAGAAAAAAGTACCTAGTGTTGTTGTAGAGAATGTTAAAGAAACACTGGCTTTAAAACTTGGTCAAGAACTTAGAAAAAAAAAATCCAAACACGACCTAAAACACCCCATAAGAGACCTAACACCTTATACCCTAAGAGTGACTACCACCAAGTGGGTTGGAACTATTCTACACAACAAGGATATCAATTTTAACCACCTAACTTTAGTCCTTAGGGACCTTGTCCACCATATCTATACATGAACCAACCAAACGACATGTATAACACTAACGGACCCATGAGATATTGGGGACCAACGATTAAGTTCTTTTATGATTTTTGGTATGCCTAAAAGTCAAATTAGAAGTGGATAAATGGATCAAGGATAGTAAATGCTCAAGACACATTACGGGGAACAAGGATCTCTTCTCAACCTTTGAAGCTATAAATGGAGGTAACGTAGTGTTTGGTAGTAACACTAAAAGCAAGATCATCAGAAAAGGTATGATTACTCACAACTCTTTAACTATTCATGATGTTAGTCATGTAGAAAATCTTAGTTTCAACTTGCTTAGCATAGGCCAAATATGTGATAAAAAGTGCAAAGTCCTTTTTATCGAGACTGGTAGTGAAATTCTTAAAAACGGCATTACCATAGGAAGATGGATTAGGAAAAATGGTCTTTATATAATGAAAATGGGGAATTCACCTAATAATAGTCTTTGTCTAGCCTCAATAGATGATACTTCGACCTTATGGCATCGAAGATTGGGTTACGCCAATATGTGACTTATTCAATCATTATCATCTAAGGAGCTTGTTAGGAACTTACCTAAACTAAAATTTGAAGGTCGTTTTTGTAATGCTTGTAACATAAGAAAAAAAGTACACGTAAGCCATAAGGCTAAAAACATGGTTTCAACTACAAAGTGTCTAGAACTTTTACATATGGACTTATTTGGTCCATCAGCCGTTCAAAGTTATGGAGGTAACTTCTATACTTTGGTTATTGTAGATGATTACTCAAGACATACTTGGACTAGATTTTTGAAACATAAAAATGAAGCGTTTGACCATTTTGAAATTTTAAGTAAGAAAATTCAAGTCCAAAAAGGTTTCCTCATTATTTCAATCCATACGGATCATGGTTGAGAATCTGATAATGAAGTATAATTTGGAGCTTTTTGTGATGCTAATGGTATCACTCATAACTTCTCGGCTCCGCGTACACCGCAATCAAATGAGGTAGTTGAACGTAAGAATAGACCCTACAAGAAATGAGTCGGACTATGCTTAGTGAACAATTTATCCCTCAAAAGTTTTGGTGTAATGCTGTCGATACCTCCACCTATATATTAAATAGAATTTTAATTAGGCCCTTCCTCGAAAAAACTCCTTACAAGCTTTTCAAGGGTAAAAGGCCTTCATTAGAGTATTTTAAGGTTTTCAGTAGCAAATGCTTTATTCTTAATACAAAAGACTACCTCACTAAATTCAACCCCAAATCAACCGAAGGCATCTTTCTTGGTTATTAACCTAATAGTAAAGCATATATAACCCTAAACAAAGAAACCATGAGGATCGAGGAATCTTTGAATGTAAGATTCAACAAAAGTCCTCCTCCTAAATCATCACCTTTAGTAGATGATGATATAACAGAGAGTTAAATCATAGAAAATTAAATAGAAGATATAAAAACCAAGGAAAATGGAGCATTAAACAAAGTTACTATAAATATCAAAGAATCTAAAGATCATCCATTAGAAATGGTCATAAGTAAACTAAACGAAAGGACCTTAAGATCTCAAGTTTAAAATCAAAGCAACTTCTTTTGTTTCGTGTCTACTATAGAACCTAAAAATATTAAAGAAGCCGTTAAAGACGAAAGTTAGACTATGGCTATGCAAGAGGAATTGAACCAATTTGTAATAAATGATGTTTGGAGTCTTGTTCCACCACCTGAAAATCAAACAGTAATTGGTACTAAATGGGTCTTTAAAAATAAATTAGATGAAAATGGTGTAGTATCTAGAAACAAGGCTAGACTTGTCGCACAAGGATACAACCAACAAGAGGGAATAGATTTCAATGAAACATATGCTCGCGTAGCAAGACTAGAATCTATAAGAATCCTTCTTGCATATGCTTGTGCACATGATTTCAAACTTTTCCAAAAGGGATGTCAAAAGTTCTTTTCTAAATGGTTTTATAAACAAAGAAGTCTATGTCTCTCAACCTCTCGGCTTTGTGGATTTCGAAAAACCTAATCATGTATTCAAACTCAAAAAGGCTCTATATGGTCTTAAAAAAGCACCCAAAGATTGGTACGATAGACTCAAGGCCTTTCTCCTTGATCATAAGTACACCATAAGATTGGTAGATAACACTTTGTTTACCAAGAAAAGAAACTCACATATCATCATAGTCCAAATATACGTGGACGACATCATTTTTGGATCAACTTGTCAACGCACGACTAGTTCGAGATGAGCATGATGGGTGAATTGAATTTCTTCCTTGGTTTACAAATCAAGCAACTAGAAGATGACATCTTTTTCAACCAATCTAAATACATTAAATAAATGCTTAAGAAATTCAGTCTAGAAGATTCTAAACATATCAAAACGCCTATGTCATCCGAAACCAAACTCACTCGGGATGAAGACAGGGAATCCGTTGATGACACAAAGTATCGTGGCATGATTGGTAGCCTTCTCTACCTAACGGCTAGTCGACCGGACATCATGTTTAGTGTTTGTTTATGCGCCTGTTTTCAAGAAGATCCTAAAGCCTCACACCTTGAAGCGGTAAAAAGGATTTTTAGATATATTAAGGGAACGAAACATTTAGGTTTATGGTATCTCAAAGGAACGGGAGTAGAAACCATTGTTTACGCTGATTCCGATCATGCGGGAGACTATGTCGATCATAAAAGTACAAGCGGTGTGTGCACATTCATGAGATGTTGTCTTACATTGTGGTTCTCCAAGAAACAAACCGCCCTAGCCATTTCCACCACCAAAGCCGAGTACCTATCCACTGGAAAAGCTTGCCAACAAGCTTTATGGATGAAACAAGCTCTAGTGGACTATGATATCAAATTAGATGATGTACCCGTCCTTTGTGACAATAAAGGTGCCATCGACCTAAGCAAGAATCCCGTTCTCCATTTTCGTACCAAACATATAGAAATTCGACATCACTTCCTTCACGATAATGTCCAAAAATGAAACATCTCAGTTGAGAAGGTCTCCTCTGAAGACAACATTGCTGATATCCTAACGAAACCACTCAAACGAGAACCCTTCAACCTTCTTAGACTAGGTCTCGGTCTCATGGAACCAAATGCCTAATAAACCACCAAGGTACGGATCTTTTCTTCTTTCTGAGTCTAGGATTCTATTTCCGCACTCAAATATAAACAATTCAGGAATTTTCATCAATCTACTATATGTATCATTACTATGTACTATTACATATGCATATGCATAATTAAAACTTTCTTTACATCATTTAAGACCCGAATGTGACAAACATTTTCACAAACTTTCTCATGATTAGGACACGCATAAAACTCTGTATTGCATTGCGTAATGCAAAATAAAAACATTTTTTATCATGCATCTGATATGCCTCTTGAATGCTAAAGGAATACATAATCAATATGTATTTATGAGTACATTTGATCGTAGCAACATTAAATCAATGAGACTTTAGGTTATCTAATTATTATATTTTCCTTTTGAGTTAAGATAACCGCACCTCCACATTGTTTTCATATAGGCACACACTAGAATTCTTTGCATTGCCTTCACCTCTTTTAATTTTTTTTCTTTTCTACATTCTACAGACCACTGGTTCCCTTCTTTAATGAAGGACGGTTCCATTCTGCAAATGGAACCGCCAGAACCGGCTAGTCAGTAGACCGGGTATAATGAATTTTAAACTACAACTCCTAAGTTTTCCCTCTACATTCAACCTATTCCCAGCTGACAGGCCATAGAAGTTTCCTTTAAACAAAATCTAATCATTAGATTTTACCCAAATTGGAAGAAAAAGCATTTAATTATCTAAAATAAGTTCTATAAATATCCTACTTATTCCAAACACTCCTTCATTCATCATTTTCGGAATTTTACTAACCTTAGCCATGCCGAAATCAAATAATGACAAAATAAGTGTTCGCGCTTGTTGCTTGGTCAACCCTCGACCCGCTTCTCCACCTTATCAAAATCTATCTCCGCCAACCGACTACCAAACGGCTCCACCACCAACCCCTATTGAGTCTCCACCACTTTCTCTAATTGCTCCACCGAGATTCTCCCCAGACCATCTCTTGAGCACCCCAAAGTTAACTCCTCCACCTTTGACTCCACCTCCCCTGGCTCCATCTCAACCTTCTAAACACAACTCACCAATAGCTATTAATTTGGATCCCGTTGAACTAATCTTTTCTACTCCTCCCACATCACTTCACCCTTTATTCGACTTACTCAAAGATCTACCACCACGGACCGCCAATCCACCACTGCAACAACCCTCGTCTTATACAATCGAGCGCTTGGCTAACCAACCACTGCCTCTTCCCGTCATGGAACCACCTCTTAAACCATTACCACCACATCTTCCTCCATTGGGATCAAACAATGCTTTCCCCATACTCACTCATGAAATATTTTACGAACATTGTCAACGCACACAAGTGCTTGTCAACGATATTCATGAAGAAATGAGGTTTATCCTCAACCACATTCTCGAGCATCTCAACGTTCTCGCCCACTAAAACCTCCCTTAGATTAGTTTAATATAGGAAATAAAAATAAGAATATCTTTGTATTTCTTTTCTTTGATTCAAGAACTAATCCTTGTCCTTAATTTTTCCCATTTTTGTATAAGACCAAATGTCTCAAAAATGGTCGATTGTTTTATTTCAAGGAATGTATGTTCTATAAAATGATTGGGTTGTACCTCTTATTTCTTGCTAAGCATCTTGATTATGTTTATACTAACAAATTTCAAAAGTCAAAATCTTGACTTTTTGTACAGGAGACGATTCCTTCGTCTACAAAGGACGGTTCTACAGTATTAGATGATTTGATTCCCTCTCTTAGAGGATGCCTCCATCAAGAGGGAGCATTGCATCTTGATTCTATCTAAATTAATTCTCATTATTGCATTCGATTCGCTTCGGATCGACTCATACTTATGCCATTGCATTTGACTCTATTTGAATCAACTTTTATCAATTTTACTTACATCATTGCATCTTTTAGTTGGATCTTCTTTGATGATCTTTTTGATTCGACAAAAAGGGGGAGAAGGGAAGTAAAAGAACTTCAATCTAAAACTTCACGCTTTAATTTTTACTTCCAACAATTTTATGTTTTGTCATCAATAAAAAGGGGAAGATTGTTAATACAAATAAATCGGTAAAAACGTTTATTTCTATCTTACAATTTTCTCGTGTTTTGTCAATAACAATTCATAAAATCGTTACAAGTAAAAATCTAGAATGCACAAGTCTTAGACTATTAAGCTTTCTTAAATTAAAAACCATTCAAACCTTGTTTCATATTCTTTCTTTTAAGTAACTTTGACTTTTATTTTGGAAATTATGAAAATGTTGTTTGAAATATCTTACATCATAGGTGACCTATTTACCTCTCCATATCTTAGGCAAATCTACCAAGATTACACAAAATATTTCAAGATTTGGCAATCTAAAATTCGGATTTTGTGTCAGAATGCCAGTTCCTTTTGGTGGAAGGAACCGCCTAGATCCGGTGTATAGGAAATGTCGATTTCATGTGTTTACAGTGGCGGGTTCCTTTCTTCAAAGGGAACTGTCAGAACCGGGCTATAGTGCAGATTTTTGCCTATAAATACCAAGCCATTTCTCATGTTTTACTCGCCTATTCTCATTCTAATCTCTCTTATAATCTTCTCTCGTGTTTTTAGATCTAGATAGCTTTCATACATCATTTGTAGGCAATTCTCTTAATAGAAGAAATTACCGAAATAGCATACGAGACGATCAAGTTCAAGCAATCTTGTTTCGCATCTCCATCATATCATCAATATCACTTTGCTATATCTTGCACATCATTTAGTCATTGTAGTATCATTCATCATCCTTATATAAAGAAGTTGATTGCATTGGGTTGATTCTACCTTTGTTAGAATCTGGTATTTAGCTTTGTACCGTTAAAAGGGTGTAAGC
>BQNB010005010.1:5205-104472 GCA_026074375.1 Tanacetum coccineum | reverse complement strand
GCGCCTCTACCACGCCACCACCACCTCCTGCCGTCGCCGTCGCATCACCTCACCATCACCATCATCACAGTCGCCACCTTCATCACCACTATCCGTCGCTGCCACCCCACCGAACACCACCATGGATGCGTCGGTTCATGGTACCCCCCCCCCCTAGGGGTGTGTTTGGGTAGCAGTCACCCTAAAAGGGTGCGTTCGGTTTTCTTAACACCCATGAGGGTGCGTTTTGGTTTGATATTTCGCACCAAGGGTGCGTTCGGTTTGGGTTTCACGAGCACAAAGGTGCGTCGGTGTTTGTGATTAGCACCATAGGGTGCGTTTGACTGGTTTTGCAACCAAATAGGGTGCGTTTGGTGGGGCAGCTACCACTAAGGGTGGGTTTGGTTTTAATAGAAAACACCACAAAAGGGTGTTTGTTTCGGTGGTTCAGCAACTAGGTTGCGTTTGGTTTTTATAACCGCACCACGGGTGCGTTTGGTTGACTGCCACCACCACAAGGGTGCGTTTGGCAGTCACCACCACCAAGGGGTGCGTTTGGGTTTATAGAAGACAACAAAGGGGTCCGTTTGGTTGGTTTAGCAGAAATACACAAGGGTGTGTTTGGATCGGCGGAAACACCGAAAGGGTGCGTTTGGTTTAGCACAAAGACCAACAAGGGTTCGTTTCGTTTATACACTTGACCAATAAATATAACACGAGATTTACAAAATATAAATCGGAACTAAATGGTGGTTAATGGTTAAATAAATGTGATATTCATTACTTTGTTTTAATTTTTATATATATATATAAGCACGTTTGTCCCAAAAACAAAACCACGTTTTGCACATTTTAGAAAAACAGTTCAAAACACATTGAGTATCATTTTCCCCCAACATAAAAGATTTAAAAAGTGGGGCTACGAGAACTCGCCTCAACAGATGATAATAACTGAACAGATAATCTCTACATAACGAACCAAACAATCTCTACTCAACGCACCAACTAATCTCTACAACGCACAACGGTACCCGACCATGACCTAACATTAATTTCACCTCATTAACATTTTGTACAAAATTGTCTTATTGTACAAGCGTTCGTCTTTACTCATACAAAATCTTTATTCCCATTACAAACGTTTTGGTATTATGGTTGTGTGGTAACTATTAAAACAACTCGATGCACTTGGGCTAAGTGCGACATCGACACAAAATACTCAAAACATTTCCAATCGTTAAAACGAGACAGTTGACCAAAGAATCCAAGAGAATCCGACGAGAAATAAATAGGAGTTCAAAGATAAAAAATAAACGAATAAACATCTCCGCAACGTTAAAGTATATATATATATATATATATATATATATATATATATATATATATATATATATATATATATATATATATATATATATATATATATATATATATAATAATAATAATAATAATAATACCTTACTATTATTTTCGTCTTTTTATCGGGCTAAAAGGGGTAAATATGAATCTCGTCATCTTAGTACGTCCACGTTTAATCGTTTAATTCTTAACACTTAACGTTTACAAAAGTCGTCTTTTGTCCTTTAGTTGAATCGACACAAAATAATTATTCCACATTAATTTCTAAGCGTGACCTTTTTCACAAAGTTTCGACATGACCCGTTCGTTTGAAAAGGTTTCCAAGGTTTTTAAACCTTATATTTCTATACTTTTCCAAAATCCCGACAAAATGTCAAAAGTCCATATTTAGTCCACTAACACTTGTTAAGTCCAAGCTAGCCATTTTAAATTTCCATTTGAGTCCATTAGTCCATTAGTCCATTTACTAGTCATTAGGCCTTACGGCCCATTAAGAAATTATATTTAGCCCGATAGTTTTTAAATCAATACATTTATACTTTATTGGGCCGAAGCCTATACTTAAGCCCAAAACCATTAAAATCTATAAGCCCAACATAAACCGAAGCCCAATAAGCCATAAGCCCAAATATAAGCCGAAAACAATATAAACCTTAAGCCCAATATATAAGCCGAATCCAAAATAAGCCGAAATCAATATAAGCTTAAGCCCAATAATAAGCCGAAACCAATATAAGCCAAAACAAAAAGCCATAAGCCCAATAATAAGCCAAAACAATAAGCCATAAACCCAATAATAAGCCAAAACAATAAGCTATAAGCTGAATATAAGCCAAAATGAAATAAGTCAAATCAAATAAGCCATAAGCTCGAAACCAAATGGCCGAGTGGTATTGGGTCGAGCCTAATACCTTTCCATTAACCCACGGTTGGGCCGAGCCCAAACAACATAGCCCAAAGGCCAAATAAGCTCAAACTAGCTTATTATTAAGCAAGGTATCAAAAATATAAGCTCTAATAATCTCCTGACTCAAAATAAATTTACCACCACAACCATAATTTAAAAGTGACCATTTCTTATTCTTTTCTTTCTGTATTCGACGCAAACAAACACCCTTTTGAATAATGCATTTTGTTTTCAAGTTTTGATTTTCACGACGATCAACTTGTACAACTAACATTTAGACACCATAAGAAGCACAAAAGTATAACTTAAATAAAATTTAGACAACTTACAATTTAGGGTTTTGAAAAGCTAGACGAAATGCGAACCGACTACCCAAACGTAGTTTAATCAACAACCCAATCACCATTATCGACCCAAGACTTGTACACTTTTAAATTCTTGATCAAAGTTGAGAAAATTTATGTTTCTTGTTCTTCTTGTTTACGTCCGGACCCAAGAGGAGAAAAAGAGAGAGTGTTTTGTTTGATTGATTTTGAAATGGTGCATGAATTGTGTGTTTGAGGTGGTGACAAATAGGTTATGTACCATGTAAGGACCAAAACTTTAAAAAAATGCCTTGGTGTTCCCTCTTCTTGTCCCTAACCGGCCATAGAATCCTAGGGGCTCGAGATGGATTTTTTTCGTGTCGGGTTCGTTTAAAACTCAAAAACTTTGACTTTAAAATGTTCCTCGAAGTTCCATAGTATTTTTATTGATCTTAAAAACATTTTTCCAATAACCTAGGTTATTTACACGACCTATTTCCAACTTAAACTTCCAAAAATTCATTTTGAGCATTTAACGGACATGTCGGGACCAAAATACGAGGTTACTTCAAATTAAATCGAAACCTTTCTCACAAGTTTAAAATTTCCTTTACTTCAAAAATAAATCTTATCACTTTATACTTCACTCACAAATTTTACTTTTACGGCCGATAAGCACTTAACTTAAATTTTACGAAAACGCCCGTTTTCAGATAACTTTTTAATTCACTTCTTCTCGATTTCGTTCTAGACCAAACGTTATTTCAATGATGACAATCCTTATTAATAAGTTGTTTAATTCCACCCACGATTTATTCAACCGATTTCAATTAATTGTAACGTGCCGGTTACCCAGCTGCGTGACACGATTTTCGTGAAACTCGGGGAAAACTTATCGGGACGCATTAAAAGACAACATAAAACCCATTCTATACTGAAAGAATGACATCGAAAAGTGATTCACTTTGAAAACTAACAACTTTCTCAACACTTAGTTTAAACCGTAACCTTTTACGCAAAATAAGTCAACGCATGTCAACTTTTTAGCTTTCCCCAAGAAAACTGACAAAATCGACAGACTCCGATATAAAATCATAATATTTTATCATACTTAACCATTGGAAAGTTATTGGTTTATACACGTAATCTACAAGTTCGGTAGAAGCGGTGAAATGATATTACACTTAGATCTATGCGGGTTGTGGACAGCCCCGTTCGGGTGATTATGCTATCTGATTAGCTATCACTGGTGTCGACATTACCGAGCCAACGAACGTTATACCATGACGGAGCAAAGAACGACTTTTACATGAACATGAACATTTACGATGCCTCGAATAAAGTGGCATACAAGTCTGAGCCTCAGTTTCATGAACTTAGAGTAATCGTAATCACTCATTTGGGAATATATACTTGAAACATTTTCGTGATATTTTCAATTATCATGCATACTTTGACCAATTGCGGTCCAACTTTCATACGTACATTTTTTTGACTATTATAAGTTTTTAAATGGTCAAACACACTTTGCAAATCTTTGGTTTAACATTTAAACTTAAACAAACCTATGAACTAACCAACTTTATGTTGACACTTTTAAGCATGTTTTTCTCAGGTGAATTAGATGCTTGGCTTACTTGAAGTGCATTGGAGTCTAAACAATACAAGATTACTTTTCAAATGACACGTTTAGAGGTTGTTCTCTCATAGCTTGTGCAAAAGTACTCATGAAGTAACACTCGCGGATAAAATTTTGCTGCGACCCAATTTAGGGGTGTTACAACCGGCACTCTTATATATTTGGTGGATTTTTGTATAATTGATGGAATTGGAATATTAGGCTTAACCTCACCAATTTAATTACGGGATAATAGTGTGCTTAGCAAAGATTAATTCTAGTTCAGTAAGAAAAACATGTCAAAAATTTTAAAATTGGCACCCTTTTTCAAAGAAAACTAGAAAATCAAAGGCAAATATAGGTCAAGTGGTAATTCTACTCCCATCTCCCCACTTGGTTTGTACAATGTCCCTATTGTACATTTAAGGAAATGAAATTATGAAATAAGAGTAGAATTAAAACAAAAGACTCCCCTGAGCGTTGCTCTCCTCTTCGAATGATGACTGCAAGAGAAGAATTATTGCAAAGCGTCTATAGAACAACCTCCATTCCCCAGAAATCACTAGACAACAACAAGCATTAAACGTTCATAGATAAATATACACTAAAATCTAACTCACTTTCGTAGGAATCACGGTTGCATTTAGCGTATGCAACAAGCCTTTTAAACCACTTGGTGGCCCAAGTGGACGAGTGAAGTCTCGTGAGGGTTTCTAGAGAACATACCCACAAATTTCATTTACTTATACAGGGTTTAGCAAATGTTTCAAACTCATTTCAGGTTTTTCAAAAGAGATTACAACGTAATCATGGGATTGGTTACGCCGTAATCATGTGGTTTAAGATTTTTTGTAAATTTGAATCAAGAAAGGTTACGACATAAATTATAGAGGAGATTACGCCGTAATTATATCTGTTATGGCATAACCAATGTGGTTACGCCTATACATAATCTTTTTACCACATGACAACGGGTTGAGAAGACCTCAAATTCTAATTCCTTGCTGTGAGAACCTACAAAATGAAGATAGAACAATACAAAACCAACTAATTTATAGAGATTTAAACTATATAAAAGGATAAACATGGGGTGCCTCCCACAAAGCGCTTATTTTTGTTTGAGTCTCGAGCTTGACTCCATCCTTATTTACCAAGTAATAGGGTGTTCCTCCCCTCACTTGAAATCAAATGCGGGTGAGAGTAGCAGTGAACACCATGAGGGTGTAAATTTTCTACTAGGTAGGGAAATGATAATTTAAAACCATTCTATACCACTTGGGGTGCTACTTCATAATACACAGCACTAGATTCAAGAGAACGACCTCTAAATGTGTTGTTTGTAAAACAATCTCGTTGATTTTCTGAAATCAAAATAATAGTTGTCCCATAATTGCATCACAATGAAAAGCTTGAAAGCGACACAACGAGATTTGATCATTTGTAGAAATCCAATTATGAAATCTTGTCAATTTAGACTCCAATTCACATCAGATAGTCCAAGCATCTAATTCACCTGAGAAAAACATGCTTAAAAAAGGTCAACATAAAGTTGGTGAGTTCATATGTTAGTTTAGATATGAATAATAACCCAAAGGTTTCCAAAGTATATATGACCATTTAATTCCTTAAAAGTCCTTTCAAAATATATGTATGATTTCTAAAAGCAACAGTTGCAAAACATGCCAGACCATTTAAATCTCCAAATAGTTTCCAAAACGTATAACATAGGACCATAAGATTTTCCCCGTGATAAAGCAAACTGCAACTATCACCAGCATATAAACTTCCCGTGATGAAACAACAAATGCAAACATAACGAAACCCTGATTACGTTTCCTAAGCTCATGACACTAAAGCTCGACAATCTTTCTTGCAATAATATATATTGCAATTTCTGCCCGCAACTTTTTTAGATGTTTAACCCAAACATCCCCAAATTCGACAAGCTAAACGTTCGGTTTCCCGGTGATAGCTAATCACAACCAACGGGTAGTATCGTATCCCAAATAGATTTTTATTCATAAACATTCGTCAAGGCTCACAATAATAAATTAACAACTACATCTATGCAATTGACAGTTCATGATAATAGGCTCAACTTGGGTTATCGCAACTTAGGCAACACGTAATCATAATATAAAATTGATCCACTTGTGTCCATTTATAAAACGATGCATGTTTTCACCCCAAAAATATATATAACATTTATCCAAAACGAGTAAAAGTGAGGCTATGAAACTCATAATATCCTTTAAAAACAATCACATTGTTATAAGATAACCCAGTAAGTAAAGAGTTTGTAGACAAGCATGTATTCCCCCTCGCGGGTTTATAAACATTCAATGATGAAAAACAAGGTTATGACTCACCTTGATGAGAAGAACTTTTGCAATAGCATCTAATATGCACAACATTAACGGAAGACGAAGCTGCTCGATCAAGTAGTTGCAGCTTAACTTAACTGCTAAGTCCCACTAGCCTAGGATAATGTATTTGGGTTTCCCGATGAATGATTATGTCAACGCGACACGTTGATAAAAGATTTAGATTTCAAGTTGTAATGGTGTGGTGGTTGGTTAAATAATTAAATTGAAAAGTGAACGCGAAGTACGTAATATATTCTTTATATATTACATATGAAAAATAAGCTCTTATATAATTCATACCGTGAATTATGTAACAAAGACAACAATTCAAAGATTACTGAAAAGTATATAATACCTTGCAGGTATTATATAATAAGTGTGAGTAGTTAATTAAACCAATTAGTTTGACACCAATTAAATAAATAAAAAGACTTTGAATAAAAGTAGACACATGTCTTAACGTTATGATTTAAATCAACCGATGTTTATAACAGTTTATAACCATTATAAAATATAAAATAATATTTTATAAATTATATTTCGTTTCTACGATAGATTGTGTCTAAAACAGTTGCCTCGATGTAAAAGTATAGTTTTCGTTCATTGGTCGGGTTATTGTATAATACAAGTTAATGTATCTTTTTAAAATATAACTTGGTTCCTTTATCGGTTTCTAAAATAATAGCAGTTTCAGCGAATCATAAGTAAATATAGAAAATTATATAAATTTCGTCATGACCTTTCCGGTTATATAACGTTTTCCATATTTATAAAATCTAAAGTTATTCCACTTTTCAAACAAACCGTGTTGCAATATCCATGTGTTTTAAATATATATTTATATATATTTATAACTAAACAATTTAATATATATTACGATTATTTAACCATTAACCACCACTTAGTTCCGTTTTATTATTTATAAAGTCTTAAAATATAATTATGAGTCCATTTTTGTAAACCAAACTCATCCTATGTTGTTTCGTTAACCCAAATGCGCCTATTTCTGCTAAACCAACCAAACAGATCCCCTTTTGTTGTCTTCTCTAAACCAAACGCACCCCTTGGTGTAAATCTGCCTAAACAAACGCACCCTAACCAGTTTCCTGTTCAACCAAACACACCCCTTAGTGTTTATGTCCAAACCAAACACACCCTTTGTTGTCCTCTCTTACCCCAAACGCACCCTTATTTGTTTTTCGTTAAACCAAACATACCCTAATCGTAATTCTGTTATGCCAAACGCACCCTATTCAATGTTAATATCCAAAACCAAACACCCCTAGCTGTTGTCACTATCCCAAACGCACCCTAAGTTGTTGTAAACAGCTAAGCGCACCCTAATGGAAGCCAAACGCAGCCTAGTTGCTGAATCTATATCCAAACGCACCCTTGTTGGTTGAAACTACAAACCCAACGCACCCTAGTAGGCTAAAACCACAAACCCAACGCACCCTAGTTGGGTTGAAAACCCAACGCACCCTAGTCGGGTTGAAAACCCAACGCACCCTAGTCGGGTTGAAAAACCCATCGCAACCCTATTCAATCCAAACCCTATGCAAAAACACCCCCTATGGCGGGTGTAGACTGCCCAAATGCAACGCCACGCGGTGGTGGCCAAGCCAAACCAACCGCCCCTATATGGTGGTATTAAAAATCAAACCCAATCACCCTTTCTGGGGTGAGAATAAAACACGCATAGCCTCTTGCTCTGTGCTTATATAAACCACACGCACCCATAGTGGTGCTGCTGTGGTGGAGTAGGGGTGGCGGTTTCCGGCCGTGGTGATGATGGGGAGGTGAGAGTAGTGTTGACGAAGGAACGGGGGTGGTGATGACAGCGTGGGTGGGGTGGCTGTCGTAGTGGTGGCTGTGTGTCGGTGGTGACGCGGCTGAGACAGCCAGAGGGGGGGAAAAGGCGCTTGGAGGCGAGTGAGTATGATGATCGGATAGATCGGGCGAAGAGAAGCACTTTTGGTTTCGGCCGGAACGCTCGCCGGAAAACTTTTCCGGCGGCGGCTGGCCGGAAGGGAGGGGCGGCCGAAATTTGGAGAGGGAGAGAGCATGTGATGTATGTGTGTGTGTTAATTTAAATAAAAATGAAATGAAAAGTATAAATTTTTTTTATTTATATTACGACCTTTATAATGAAATGTGGTAAAAAGTAAAAAAAAGTAAAAAATAAAGATAAAATAGATGAGGGGCCCCATATGTGAAAAATATCAATTGTAATTTTTGGGTCAATTATCGTCGGGGCCGTTTGAACTAATACACGGTCCGTTCGAGTCACGAAACTTACGCCATTGTTTTCCGAATTATTTTTCCAATAAAAATGAGTATTTACATGACTTTATTTCATAATTGTTTCATAACATTTATTTAAAATGTTTATTACTTATTTGTGTATCACCGATAAACTTTATTCGTAAAATAGATTGTAACCCGAATAATTATGTTTTTAACAAACGTTTTTTAATATCATGATAAATAATTTATCAAATATTTTTATTTACTAAAAGTGATAATTAAATATGATTTAATTATTTTTGAGTCGGCACGCGTTGTATGCGGCATTCAAAACTTTGCGAGGGTATTTCTGTCACCTTCTGACTGTTTTCGGGCCTCGTCAAAAACAAAAAAGTTTAGTCAGGAATGGTCGTTTTAAACATCACAATTGTTGTAGAGCCCGATTGTGAAAATTCGAATTTAAGTGTTCTTTTCCAATAGTCAACTTATAAATAACATATATCTTATTCGTTTTCAAGCCAAATAAGTTAAAATAACTTCCACTTGGGAATAAATAATAAATATGATTTATTATTTGAAATATTCATTTCACATCAAATTGCTTTAGAGTCCGAGTCGTGAAAACGTGATTTAGATGGTCGTTCTTATAAGTCAAGCCAGACCCTAAAAGTCAAAGGGTAAAATCGTCATTCAAAATTTCGAAAATTCTCGGATGTTACAGTACCTACCCCTTAAAGAAATCTCGTCCCGAGATTAAATTCGTGTTATCCGATTGTGTGACAAAGGAAAGACTTAAGGTTTAATAACTCGTTCTAAACAAGACGCTGATAACTTTATTCAGCAATATCTGGTGTTTCGACACCTCTTAATATACATAAATTTCGGCTAGGTTGACCAGGATATCCAATCCATTAGAATATGTATCTTAGGGAAACATCGTTTCAAGGTTTATAATTGGTATAAACGCTTTATGAAGAAAGCCTCGTAATAGTGAATCACCTCAAGGGAGAAAGTGTAGTTGCGTGGTTATGTCTATATAAAGTTATAATTGTCTTAAGGCAGAGTCTCGTTTCTGCTATTTGTAATGTTCGATCATTAATAACGGATGAGGCTAAAGGATGTAAGTATCCAATTTACTTGGCAGTACTAGGATGTATCGCGGCCTAAGTCTTCCTACTAGTGGCCCGAAATGAATAGTCCAACTATCTGTTTCGTCGATAGGTGTTTATCTCGTTTAAGGGGAGTTGCATAACCTATTGGATAAGGTTGTACCAGCTGGGACCGCTCCGGGACCCAACAACAGCAACCATAACGACAATAACCATAACAAATGGTGATGGGATGCAGAGAATGAGGACATTTCGAGAAACAATATTCCCAAAATAAAGTTCAATAACTGAGAGGAGCTCGCGAGAGAGCTTATGCGATAGATGGCGGATTATAGTACTCAGTCGTTAGTTCGATGAATCAGCTCAATTAGCTCAAGTGTGTAACAAGCCTGTTAGTTCCATGAATAGTTCGTGATCGCGAGGATTAGCAACGGCAAATGTAATAACTTAAGAATGTGATAAGGTAGCTCCAAGTGAGGCCTTAAGATTCTGCTGAGTGGCAAGACACAATTGTGTCTCTAGACCCTTTTAACGGATTCTGATGATTATCGATTTCAGGTTCATACTCGTGTCATATCGGATACCATTAAGCCCACTCGCTCTACTCATTTATAATCATTACTTACAAAAAGGGAGCGTCCTAATTTATGTAAGTAATAAACGATAAACATATCGATCGGGATATTATACTTTATTTATTTTAACGAAGAGGCGTCCCAATCCTTTCAAATAAACAAATTATAAATCATCCTACTAATAATTCCCGTGCAATACGCCGTACTCCTCATAACCCTTCAGATGATGATGTACATAAAGATGCAGTGCTCTAATGATTAGTGTGGGACGAGTATTTAAAACTCGTTTTGGAAGCTGGGAGAAAAAACTGCCAGGGCGAGATCAATTATAAGATTCAAGATAGTTTACCTGAGACCTTGGTAGAGTAAACCAGGTAAAAGACTCGATGAACCAGTCAGCATACACTTATCATATAAATCTTCCTAATAACAAGTCCCGCTATACAAACACGTAATACTTTAGGTTTATACATAATACAATGCAACCAAAATAAACGGTCTTCCGCGTAAATACTATATAGTGATATAGCTAAGAGAAAATTAATGTCCATAAGAGACCATTTGATTAACGTACAATGCCGATGACGAAATGAAACCATAGTGCTAACTCACAATGGTCTAAGAAACAAGAAATGAACCATTGTATAACTAACAATGTCAAAGATCAAGAAGATACCATTGTAATAACTAACAATAATCTGCAAGTAGAATGAGAACCGATTGTATAACAATACAATATATAAGAGTAAATGGATACCATTTGTATAACTCACAATGTCCGACGATAAGAAAGATACCATTGGCAACCACAATGTCTTAAAATATTCAATTATTTATATAATAATCATTAATTTAAATAATCCTTACGATACACGCGAAAGAATGCAAGCACATATATATATTATAATATGTATGTCATGGTTAAGCACTTAAAAGCAGTCACGTAACGAAGCACATAATTCCAAAAGCCGTGAAATGCACTTTGAAAATTTTGAGTTGTGATGCAATGTTGAGAAAACGACTATAGTCTAGGGTAACTTAATGCAACCTAGTTCTCTAAAGCCATTGCTCAGATAACCAATCTGAAAACACCCAAAAATACAACAATGCATCGAAACCACATGTGGTCTACTTTCATAAACACCAGCCGCAAGATTACAAAGAACACCTCTAAAAGTGTCCGTTTGTAAACAATCTCGTTGATTAATCAAAATCTTGATTTAATATACATTTGTCCCCGTAATGCATCTACAATGCAAAGCTTGAATGTAAAGATTCCAATGCACATCAAGAAATCCTAGATATAAATTTACCTGAGAAAAACATGCTTAAGAAAGGTCAACATAAAGTTGTGAGTTTCATAAGTTTCTGTAAATACAAACGTTAGTTTCCAATAATGTATCTCCTACTGTATCATTACAGTGTCATATAAAAACGTTCATGACTACTGTCTTCCCTACAGTACATAAGAATAATTGTGTGACCATGTTAAATCCGTTAAAAATGTCCTTCCAAAATTATGTGTGATTTTATAGAAATCAATTTAGCTGTAAAATATGCAATACCATTTTATATCCCCAAAATAGTCCCAAAATGTACATATCAACAGTTGGATCACATATCCAAAATATGTTTTGCCACTTTATTCCAAGTGTGTATAAAACCAGATTCACCATTACTCTAAGTTCATGAACTGTGACGTAGAAGAGTATTTATGCCACTTTATTCAAGGCATAGTAAAAGTGGTAACCCATCGTCTGAGTTTCCCTCCAAGAACACCCGGCGTTAATGAAAAAAACAATATGTACCACACCATGTGTGTTCCCTCCTAAAACACCCTGGCATAAATAAAATTATATGTACCCATCAAGGGATTCCCTCTAAGAACCCCGGGCATTAATGATTGTTGACCCCTAAGGCCGCCATATCCAATCGTGATCCTACATGGTATATACGTTTCGTTTCCCAGTGATAGCTAGTCACCCGAACGTGGATTGTCAATCCCAAATAGATTCTATCTATAACATATCCGCGCCACCCTCCAAGTGATTTACATTCATGCAACCTAATCTAATCCATAAGCATAAAAAGATAGAATGCGTTTAACGTTCAAAAAGTAAACCCAGTATGATCTCTCGCGAGATATATAAATGAGGTATGTAAACCAAACAGCTAATTCACCAGTAAATGCGTTTGGAAACATGTATGCAAACGAGTTGAAAAATGAGCACGAACGAGTTTAAAAAATCAAACACTGAGTTGAATATGTAACAACATGTGTCTCACCCCCTAAAATATATATAAAACATGTAAAACGTGGGGCTTAAACTCAACCTGATGTATGAATAACGATTGATAGTAGGTCATCTAATTCACTTTTGATGATGAAGAAAGAAGACAGATATGCATCTAATATGTCACAATACTAACAGAAGATAAGCTCTTTGATCGAGAAGCTGCAGCTTAAATTTAACGGCTAAGTCCCCACAAGCCTAGGAAAATGTGTTTTGAGTTTCCCGGATGAATTGTTATTCTACGCGACACTTATAAAAGATTTAGATTTTACATCTTTGAAATGGTTTTGTGGTGGTTAAATACAATAAATTTAGAAATTCCCAAAGTGTTAAATATATTCTATATATAATACAATAAGAAAAATAAACCATTGTAAAACTCCTAACCGTCGAATTATATAATAAAAGAAAGACAACTCAGGATTAATGTGACTGTATTAATACTTTGCAAGTATTAATAAAAAGCGTGAAAGTAAATAATTAAACGAATATTACGACAACTCAATCAATTAATAAAAAGTCTCTTGTAGACACACGTCTTTAAGTTATAAATTAAACACACGACGTATGTAAATGTTTTTTCAATAGTAATGTAGGCCACTTCTAGCTGAAAAATTATAAAAAATAAAATAATATTTTATAAACTTATGTTTCGATTCCCTCGACGGAATCGTACTGAAACAGTCGTCTAATTGTAAACAGTAAAAATCTTCGATCGTTATTAAGTTATTGCCATATTATATTTTAATATTATTCTAAAATTAACATAGTCCTCTTTTAATCGGTTTCCAAAATGAAGCAGTTTTAGTGACACATAATAAAGTACTAGAAAATTCTAAACATTTGTTATGACCTTATCCGTTTATAAAACGACTTTCCATTTTCGCAAAACTCGAGTTTTTCCTAATCAATATAAATGTTGCAATTATTGAGTTTCCGATATCTCAAACGTCTGCGTAGATTTAAATAATAATATTTATACTTATTATATTTAAATTTAACCATTGATTAAACCTATATTTATTTTAAACCAATTTAAACCACCATTTATGTCCGGATTTTTAATATTTTAAAACCTAAGTTATTACTATTTGTCGTCTCAATATACCAAATGCTCCCAAATTGTTGCTGCCAACAAACCTAAGCATCCTAGTTGTTGTTGAATCGAGAAACAAACACCTCTTTAAACACGTTTTTAAAACACCAACCGCAGCCCTTGCTGCTGCCATGAAACTCAAACACCCCCGTTTGGCATAAACTGCCAAACCAAACGCCCCCGTTTGGCATAAACTGCCAAACCAAACACCCCGTTGGCATAAACTTCCGAAACCAAACACCCCGCGTTTGGCATAAACAGCCAAACCCCAACGGACACTCCTAGTATTATACAAACCAAACGCCCCCGGCGTGAACCAACAAGACCAACCGACCAAATGAACAACACCCCCTCCCTTTTTTCCCGTTCCTATCCGAACACCACAACCCGGCTGTTACCGGCAAAACCAACCCGCCCCAATCCACAATCAACCCCCGTTAGCTGTTAAACCCATCCCGACCCGCGTCCCGAGCCTGGCCCGACACCCCGCGGTCACGACAGCCACCCCGGCTGTCCCCGCTGCCCATACCCGAACCAAGGTCACCCGGTGGGTGGTTAAACCCAAGTCGACGCACACCCCCTCCCCCGGCTATTATAAACCCGAAACAAACAAACACCCTTGGAGTTATAAGACAACCCAAAATGCACCCCTATTTGGTGATAACTACAAGAACCAAACGCCCCTTTTTGCGGGTTGTTCTCACCACAAACCACCCGTACCCTTTGCGGCTGGAAACCACCCAACCCGATGCACACCCCCACCCCTCAGCTGTTACTAAGCCGAACCAACAAACACACCTTGTTGTATTTCTAAAACATCAAACCACCCAATAACGTTTTTACTTGAACAAACCACACACACCCAAAGCGGTTTTCGTGGTGCTTTTTGTGGTGTTATAGTGATGATGGATACGTCGAACGGGGAGTCGCGATTGAGAGGGTGGATGGTGATATGGTGTGATTGACGATGAAATGGGGGTGTTATGGTGGTAAGGATGCGGCTGTGGTTGCCGGATGGGGAGGGAAGACGGCGCGTGGAGGAGAGTGAGGTAATAGGTTGAGTAGATCCGGAGATGAGATCATTTTAGATTCCCGTGAAAAATCCCGCCGGAAAAGTTTTCCGGCGGTGGCGCGACGGCGGCGGCGGTGGTCGGCCGGTGGCCGGAATGTATGGGAGGGAGAGAGAGTGATGTGGGTGTGTGTGTGTTTATTTAGAGATGGAAATGAGATGAAAATGTTATGAAAATTATATATATATGAAAGTATTAAAATAAACTTGAAAGTTTATAATAGTATAGGGTCTATTTGGTAAGTTTTTAATAAACTTTCGAGAAGTATTGGTTCGGGACTCATTCGAGCGACTTATCGGACGATTCATCGCACGAAACTTTCGCCATTGTTTTCCGAATCATTTTTCTGATAAAAATGAGTATTTACTTGATAATGTTTCATAAATATTTTATAACATTTAATAAAATATCTGTTATTCATTTTGTGAACCGGTTTCGTCTTGTCCGAAATAAAATTGGATTTCAACTCGAGTATTCGCGTTATCCGCAACGCTTTTAATTTAAAATGATGACTAATTTATTTAATATTTTTACTAAATAAATACTGATAATTAAAACAAATTTAATTGTTTTTGTGTGTCCGCGTTGTATATTGTTCGAAAAATGTTTGCGGTGCTGTTTTAGCCCTTTTCGGCTCGTTTCCAGGTCTCGGGCAAAACTGAAAAGTTGTCAGAAACATCGTTCCACATCAATTTGGTTTAGAGTCCGAGTCGAGAAATCGTGATTTAGATGGTCGTTCTTATAAGTCAAGCCGGACACTAAAAGTCAAAGGGTAAAATCGTCATTCGAAATTTCAAAAATTCTCGGATGTTACTGATTTGGATATTGGATTCCCAAAATGAAGATGAGGATGTGAAGACCTTGTGATGGAGGACAAAACCACGAGCATGAGAGGCTTCAGAATCCGGGCATTCCTGGACAATAAACCACAAAACACAAAACACGAGATAATGGAAAGAGGCAAGCCTCTCACAACAAAAACACTTATTCATTACTACATAATATAACTACGAATAAGCATGGGGTGCCTCCCACAAAGCGCTTGTTTAGGGTCACTAAGCTTGACCCAATCCCCGAATTAATTTATGGGAAAACTTAGGTAATTGTGAATGGTCCGGACCAACGGGATTTCAGCTTGCCTGAGAAAATCTTCAATTTAGAATTAAAGAGGAGGACTTGATCACCAACGTTGAAAACGCGGTTTTTGATCTTGGCATCATGGATCCTCTTAGTTTTTTCCTTGTAAATCAAAGAATTTTCATAGGCTTGATCACGAAGTTCGTTTAATTCATTGAGTTAAACTTGCGTTGATCACCCGAGCTCGATCGGTAGATGACATGCCTTTCCGTACACGAGCTTGTATGGAGTACACCCGATGGGTGTTTTATAAGCGGTACGGAAGGCCCAAAGTGCATCATCTAGTTTGTCCGACCAAGAGGCACGATTCTCGCCCACGTTCCTTTCAAGAATTCGTTTCAAGCCATGATTGAATACCTCAACTTGCCCACTTGTTTGTGGGTGATACGCGATGGAGAGACGATGAGTGACTCCGTATTTAAGCATGACCTTTGCAAACTGGTCATTGCAAAAATGGGTTCTGCGATCACTTATGATAGCACGAGGGGCACCAAATCGGGCAAAGAGAGATTTAAGAAATTTGCAAACAACTCGGGCGTCGTTGGTGGGGAGCGCTTTCGCTTCAACCCATTTTGACAAGTAGTCGACCGCCACGAGTATATATTTGTTCCCTCGTGAACACGGGAACGGCCCCATGAAATCAATGCCCTAAATGTCAAAGATTTCACAAACTTGGATGGACTTTTGAGGCATCTCATCCCTTTATGAAATTTTTCCCTGACATTGGCACGAGTCACAATTTTTAACCAACTCGTGTGCATCTTTATAAATAGTCGGCCAAAAGAAACCGACATCAAAGACCTTTTTGGCGGTGAGATTTGCCCCATGATGTCCCTCGGTGGGTCCATTGTGGCAAGCTTCGAGGAAGTCGAGATCTTCTTTTTCATGCACACACTGCCGGATCACTTGATCTGCACATATTTTGAACAAGAAGGGGTCGTCCTAAAAGTAGTGTTTAACATCTTTGAAAAACTTGTTTTTTTGCTGGGACGACATCCCTTTAACAATGAATTTCCACGCGTGGTAATTTGCATAATCGGCAAACCACAGGGTACTTGAGTCACCACAAAAAGTCACCATATGGAGTGTCTCGAGAGGAAACTTTTTATTTACTTCCTTTGGGTCGAGCACATTTTCATAAGGATTTTCTAATCGGGAAAGGTGATCACCCGCGAGGTTCTTGGCTCCTTTTGTGTCAATTATGTTAAAATCAAACTCTTGAAGGAGAAGAACCCACCGGAGCAATCTCGCCTTGGAATCGTTTTTAGCAAAGAGATATTTTTGGGCAGAGTGATCCATATACACAGTGCTTTTGTTTAAGATGAGGTAAGACCGGAGTTTTTCAAAGGCATACACCACGGCTAACATTTCTTTCTCCGTCGTAGTGTAATGGGATTCTGCCTCGTTCATTGTTTTGCTAGCATAGTGTATAGGCCTAAAGTGTTTTTCATGACGTTGCCCCAAGACCGCACCTATGGCAAAGTCGCTTGCATCGCACATAAGCTCAAAGGGTAGGTCCCAGTCTAGGGCAATCAAGATTGGAGCTTTAGTAAGTTTTTTCTTTAATGTATTAAAAGCTTGAATACATTCATTGGAGAAGATAAACGGAGTATTTTTCTAAAGGAGAAGAGTCATTGGTCGGGAAATTTTGGAAAAATCCTTAATGAACCGTCGGTAGAAACTGGCATGACCGAGAAAACTCCAAACACCCTTGACAGTGGTGGGATGGGGTAACTTAGCAATCACATCGACTTTGACTTTATCAACCTTAATCCCGTTCTTTGAAATCTTGTGGCCGAGGATAATGCCCTCATTGACCATGAAATGACTTTTCTCTTAATTTAGACAAAGATTGGTATCTTCGCACCTTTTGAGCATCTTGTCCAAGCGAGAGAGGCAATTTTCAAATGAATTCCCAAAGAATAAAAAGTCATCCATGAAGACTTCCATCGTTTTTTCGACCATGTCATGAAAGATAGCCAACATACACCTTTAGAACGTGCCCGATGCATTGCATAAGCCGAAAGGCATGCGACGATAGGCGAACATTCCGTAAGGACACGTGAATGTGGTTTTTTCTTGATCATTAGGATCGATGGGAATTTGAAAGTAACCCGAGAAACCATCGAGAAAACAATAGTAATCGTTTCCCGCTAATCTCTCGAGCATTTGATCCATAAAGGGAAGTGGAAAATGGTCTTTACGGGTGGCTTCATTTAATTTACGGTAGTCAATGCACAAATGCCACCCCGTAACCAATAGAGTCGGGATCAGCTCATTTTCATCATTTGCGACAATGGTAAAACCACCCTTTTTCGGTACGCAATGTACGGGGCTTACCCAAGGACTATCCAAGATCGGGTAAATTAATCCGGCATTAAGAAGTTTTTCAACCTCCTTTTTGATGACATCGTGGATCTTTGGATTTACCCATCTTTGGTGTTGGACTGCCGGTTTATAGTCCTCTTCCATAAGAATCTTGTAAGTACAAAATTCCAGGTTAATACCCTTGATGTCGGAGAGTTTCCAAGCGATGGCTTGCTTGCGTGACTTCAAAACCTTTATGAGAGCGGCTTTTTCGTCCATACTCAAGTCTTTAGCAATTATGACGGGCAACTTGTCGTCACCCTCCAAAAATGCGTATTAGAGATGAGGAGATAAGTCCTTGAGTTCGACTTTGGGAGGTTTATCAATTGAAGATTTATCAGTTTTAGCTTCACAAACTTTAAGTTCTTTTCGAATTTCTGGTAAATAATTTCCTTGGTTGGGAGGGGGTGGTGAAGGATCACTATTAAGAATTGCTTCAAGAAGAAGAATATCCACCTTCGAGTCATAGTAAGAGTCATCAACTTCCGGTAAAGTTGGATCATCTTCAAGAGCGAGGAAAGCATCGGCTTCCTCAAGAAGAAGAAAATCACTATCCCCGAAGGGAGTGAGAGTCGGAGAAGAGGTAGTAACGATCGGGTCATAATAAGGAGTGGGATTTCCACTTGCGATCACATCGGAGAAACCAAGAACTTCTTAAGAATACTCCTCACAAGCCATTTCAATGACGTCGATTCGGTTTGCCGTCATATCATCGTAATTAGAGGAGTACCTCGAAGTTTGATCAAGATTGAATGTTACGGCTTCTTTTCCAACACGAAGTGTTAATTCTCCTTCGTAAACATCAATCAAGGCACGTTCGGTCTTTAAGAAGGATATCCTAAGAATTAGGGGGGCTCGGGGATCGGAATCAAAGTCTACGACTATAAAGTCGGACAGGAATTAGAACTTTTCTACTTTTACGTCGACATCTTCGGCGATACCGATCGGTTGGGTAATCGAACGGTCCGCAAGTTCAAGAGTCATACAAGTAGGAGTGAGTACCGGAAGAGAAAGTTTTTCCCACACGGATAATGGCATGAGATTTATGCTAGCGCCAAGATCGGCCAAGGCTAAGCACTCATCCATTCTGGGAAAATCACATGGTATGAGAAATTTGTCGGGGTCTCTAAGTTTTTCGGGTAACTTGTTGAGGATAACCGCCGAGCAATGCTCATTCAAAGGCGTTCTAGCCATTTCACTTAATTTTTCTTTGTTTCCAATTACGGCTTTAAGAGTCGAGGCAAATTTAGGCATAAGAATCAAAGCATCCGTTAAGCTAATTTCGAAACTCAAATCTTTAAAGATTTCGTAGAATTTCTCAATTTGGTCGTTAGCTTTTTCACAATGCCTTTCCTCATTACGCCTCGAAGGATATGGAATTGTCGGTTTCAAGTTAGGCATCAGAGCACTAACGGGAGTAACAACGGGCTCAGAATTTGGTACATGAGGTTGAACTTGGACAATCGGAGGTTGGACGTCTTTGGTACTTCCGTTATTAGTAGGAGGTACCGTGTCCTTTGTGACCTCGGTTTTACACTCCACTACTTTAGGTGAAGAAGAAGTAGTAGGAATCGTGGGTCCTTGATAAGCAACACCGCTTCGAGTAGTAATACCCTTCAAGTCTTCCTTCGGGTTAGTAACGGTGTTACTCGGGAGAGAACCCGTACCCAAAGATGAAGCGGTATTGGCATTTACGAATTTGGAAAGCATGTCCGTTAAATTGGTCATTTGATTTTGGTCTTGCATGTTTCTCATTACCGCATCATTAGCTTTGACGTAGCTTTCAAAATCGGTCTTTGTCACACCTTGTGTTTGAGGAGCGAGAGCTTGGTAAGGTGGAGCTTTGTGAACCGGGGGTTGATTAATCGGAGGTCGATAAATTTGGCCTTGGTTGTAAGTATTTCCCTGGTTTTGGTTGTAACAGTTTTGGTTATTTCCTTGGTTTTGAACGGGAGGAAAACCGGGAGGTCGAATTTGATTAGCAATCGGGGCTCGGTAACTGGTATTTCCTTGATTGAAATTAGCCGCGGCGGCTTAGGAAACATATTCTTGAATATTGTCACGATAAATGGTGCCATCGGTGGTGGGACAATTTTGATAAAAATGAGCACCACCGCAAGTTACACACTTTTCCTCAACCGCCTTTACGGTTGCAGGAGCTTGGTATTTTTGTTTATCGAGAATCAAAGTTTTCATCATATCTTTGAGTTCGGCAACATCGGTGGTAAGAGCGGCTACTTCGGGTGAGATACCGGAGGTGGAAGTGCTCGTACCCACTTTGGCAACAACTGGCTTGTTACGTGAATTACAAACTTTGGATTTGCTCTCGATGATTCTCAGGCATTCTCGAGGCATCTTATCTAAAAAATTACCACTCGCGGCGGAATTCAACGAATCTTGATCATTAGAGTTCAAGGCATTGTAGAATGTGGGCATGCCCGAAGAGTTTGAGCAATTGAGCCATAGTATGATTATCGTCCATCGTAACTACGGGGGAGCTGGATTTTCAATTGGTTCCACACGATTAAATGGTTCAACAAAAGTAGGTGGGACTTGTTGTTGTTGACGGGTAGAATTACGGGATTGAGAATGAGTGCGCATGCACTAAAACATAAAAAGAAAATTTACACTAATTTTTTTGGTTCTTTTTTGTTTATCAACAATGAATTCACAATTTATTTTAATAACGAACAACGAGATAAGACAACTTAAACCTAATAATCAACAAGCTTCTCGGTAACTCTTCGAAAAGAAAAACAAACAAAGGAGCGGAGGAGTAGGAAAGCGCGAAGCTATTAAAAACCTTTTTCCTTTAGGGTCATAGTTCCTAGGAACAACCCGCCTTATACCCCTCTTTGAGTTTGTTTATCTTTCAAAGGTGAACCGTACCTCACAAGTGACACAAAAGGTAAGTTTTTGATTCTTTGGTTCGGGAACTTATTGATGGATAATACTTTAATTGAAAGTATTATTTGTTGGTGTTCTTTTACCAACTTGTGATTTTTATTTCTTTTAATTGACAATGTTTTTATCTTTTTCGTTTTTTCTTGTTTTTATAAATATGCTAAAAAGAAATTGAAAAATGTTTTTGTATTTTATATTTTTAATAACAAAAATAACTTCATGGGGAAGGATCTTCAAAGCATAAATTGTCAAACATCGAAACGACAAACGCTTACACTCCTCCCCGGCAACGGCGCCAAAAATTTGATTAAGACGGATTACACCCTTTATATATATATATATAAATATAAATAAATATCAATATATAATAAGGATCAAAATCCACAAAATCAATGAAACCAGAAGTAGTATATGATATTCCCGGGTCGTTATCCCAACGAGGAGTGAATTGGAAAGTCGAGAGTTGGATTGACATTTAATGATTGAATGGAACAAGATTTGGGTTGGATTCTAAATCTACGAGAAAAATAAGGCAATCTATACTAGAAATGAGAAATGCATACAAAATTATACTAAAAACGTAAACGAAAATCTAAAAACGACACTTAAAAACCCTAATTTCTAAAAAATTAACCTAAAATGATTTTTTCACTTTTAATAGACTCTAATTAACTAAAAAGTAAGATTAGAGAAAACTAGAACGAAAACGGAATTGATTTGAGCTTTAAAACACAAAAAACGTGAACGGAAATGAATCCCGTTCTTTAAAAAATGAAATTTTGTAAAAATGACCATACGGATGCAAATCTAATTTTCCCAACTGAAATATGATAAAATAAAAAAATTTTAAAAAGAATTTAATTTTTTTGATTTTTATTTAATTTTTAATTAATTAAAAAACAGTTTTATAAAGAAAAATAGATTAAAAATAGTAAACTAATTTGGAAAAATCCCAAAAAATACAAAAAAGTAGCAGATAGAGTGCTGAATACAGAATAAGCCAAACGAGCTTATTAAGCCTAAAAGGAAAACACAAGTTAAAGTAATAAAGAGTGCAAAAAATATTAGATGAGCTATTGTAGCATGATGGTTAAGAGAGTGTGTTGTGGGACGTATGAAAGGAGGAGGTCCAGGGTTCCAACCTTGGACTCTTCCTTTTTGATAAAACTTTTTTTTTCTTTTTAAAAACATAAAGAATAAGCTTAAATAACAACTTTTTAAAAAGACACTTTTTACAAATCTTAAAAATAAGCTTGGAAATAAGCAAATAATAGTGACATTTTTGGCTAAATAACACTAAGTCTAAATACTCTAACTGTTTGGCTTTTAAAAAAACAAATAAGCAAATGAAAATGGAAAATAAGCTAAAGCAAGCAATAAGCTATACCTAAAAGGCAAAGAGATAAAAAATAAGCAATGACAATAAGCTAAAAAGACAGAAAAGCTAAAAAGGGTTAAACACTTAGAAATTTTAAACTAAGAAGCAAATAAGCTCAAATAAGATTAAGACAAAACCAAATAAGCTAGAACAAGCTTAAACTAACCTAATAAGCTATACTAAACCTAAATAAGCTAATGCAATAAGCAAATAAGCAATAATAAGCAAAATGGCTATTGGCCAAAAACTATCAATCAAAAAGCCAAAGAGGACTTTTCTAGCTTAAAAATAAGCTAGCAAACAGATCCTTATAGGCTTCTAATCTTCAAACAGATCAAGATTAGACCCCAAAGATCTCATAACAACAATCAAAAAGCATTTTGAAATTTAGGATAAGCTACAAAAAGCAATTGAGAAAGTCAATTCTTCTTTTTTCTATACTTAGCAACTCTTTGACAGATTTTGACAAAATGCAGGCTTATGACTTTGGTTTCTACTTGATTTTAAGACTCAAAGAGACACAAAAACATCACAAAGGCACCAGATTCAAAAGCTCAATCAAACAAGAAGATAAAATGAGCTAAGAGCTCACAGTTTTAAGCTATAACTACTCAAGACCTAAAAGATGAAATTTAAATAATGACAAGTTTCAAAAATAGCTTTAATCTACTTAACTCAACTAGCTAAATCTAACTTAGTACCCCCAACCCAATAAAAACACATTTTTGACCCATTTTTAATGTTAACCCAAACACTCCTTTAAATCCTTAAATCAAATTTTTAGACTGTTTTACAAAGTTTTAAGCTAAAACAGATGATGACCAAGTAAAGTTAAGTAATAATAAGCACAATTCAAGCAAGGATAAGCACTATAAATAGCAAATAAGCTAATGAGCATATTAAGCTAAAAATGGACAAATTCACATAAAACATAAACAAAGGACAAATAATCATTAACAAAGCATAAGTAAGCATAAACTAACATAAATAAGCAATAAAAGACAGAAAATAAGCACAATAAGCACTGCTACAATAACTTAAGCAAAAATAGAAAAGTAAACTTACAACTGCCCTTGCTTAAAACAGGGCAAACTCACCAATCTACAAGCTCTAGCTTGTATAATACAAGCTAGTGAGAGTCCATAAGCTCTTCCCTTTCTAGCTTATCATCCAAATTAAGCTGAGGGATTTGAGAGTGGCTTTTTTAGTTTTTTGTAAAAATTTTCTTAAGTTCCTTTTGTATTAAAGTAAAATAGGTTATAAAGGGTTTTAGTAGCAAGCTTATTAGAGCTTATAAAAGGCTTTTAACAATAAGAAAAGAAGGATCTCAATTTTACTTAAAAACTTTAACTTTTCATTAGACTTAAAAACAAATTACAAGGCTTATAATTTAAAAGACATTAATAAAAAATGACTTGAAAACTAAAACTAGGTTACTCTACTTCTTGATGTCAAATGGCTTACAAATGCCCTACTTATATAGAAACGACTAAGGAGCTTGTCTTCTCTTTGGTCTTTTGTCCTTTCTAGATGTGTTTCTTTTGCAGAGACAGAAGCCATGTGTGTTTGTTGTGTGAGTATAAGCTCAAAGTCATCTTGGCCCTTCATTTTTTTTCTTAGTCCCAAAGTCATACGATCCTAACCCTTCAAATTCTTTGTCCAATAAGCATTCAAGGGATTGCCAAGGTGGCAATAAGCCATGTGGGGTGTGGGGTGAGGGAAAATGACATTTTTGGAGGGGGTAAACAGTGTTCGAGGTGGGGGAAAGAGATAATAAACAGGGTTGGCAGGAATTTTAGTTTAAGTGGGTGTAGGGGTGAAGGTTTCGAGAAATGGCAGAAAAGGTCCCTCATCTTGTATGGGTTTATTGCATGCTTGGTCCTTGTGGTGTAATTGTTTGGCAGTTAGCAGGTTTGGCCCTCCAAGGTTATATGTTGTTTTACAAATGTGGTCCTTAAAGTGTATAACTTTGAGGGTTTGGCAGTTTAAGCCCCTCAAGTCATAGTTGGGCTTTTTGCTTTGTATAAAATAGCTTAATGGGTTGACTCGGCCCATTAAATGGGTGCAGGTGGGCTCATTAAGTATTTTTTTGATGTCGGCCTCAGTTTTGACTTTGACTTTCCGGAGTTGACTTTGACTTTGACTTTTTTACTTGATTTTGACTTTATCACGCTCTTTTCGTTCCCTTGCTTGTTTCTTGTTGTTTTGGCTTCGATTTTTGTCCTTTTCATGATTATCCGTTACCTGCACAATATAAGTGAAAACATACAAATACAATGTATTTTTGGTACGTTTTTGGTCATTTAAGTATGTTTTTAATGGAAAATGGTATGTGTATTTTAGCACATACAATGTACCAATGATGACAGTCAAGCATTTTCATTTATTGTTGATGCACAAAATAAAAGACAAACGTACAAAAAATTAAGTTGTGAGGACACATAAAGATAAACATTCTTGCCTTCAATCTAGGTAAATCAAACACTACACTTATAAATTCTTGGTAGAGCAAATTTTTGACCAAGTTTTGGTTAATCTAGATATCCTAATTAAGGTTGTTCAACACCAGCTCCAACTTGACTTAGAGCTTTGGGTTTCTATGATCAAAGCATTCAGAGATAAAGCTAAAGCTGAAAGTGAGGTTAAATGTGATCACACTTTGCTGTATGCCATGCTTAAAGACTATGTTGTTGAATCATAGTATACAAACCTTTATACCACTATCAAGATTGTAGTTGAAAGGAATATTAATCCTTCTTTTCCTTCTAAGGTGTTTAAGAGAATATATATTTGTTTGTGAGCATTAAACAGGGGTTTAGGGCTTGTAAAAGACAGTTATTAGTCTTAGATGGTGCTTTTATGAATGGGACATTCCTAGGCCAAGTATTGGTAGTTGCTGGACTTGATTCAAAAAATAGAGTTTACGCATTAGCCCATGCCTTGGTTGAAGCTAAAAGTAAGAGTTCATGGTGTTGGTTCTTGCAGTTTTAGGTGATGAAATAGATCTACAACCCAATTTAAATTTCACATTCATCAGTGATAGACAAAAGGTTAGTTTTATGCTTTATTTTTTGAATTCTTAATCACTACATCATATGAATTCGTATTTGGATTAATGAATTTGTTTATGCAGGGTATCATTCTAGCCATTAAATTTATGTTCCTAAGTGTATATGATTGATTTTGCTTGAGACACATACATGGAAATGTAAAGCAGGGATGGAGAGGACAAGCGTACATGGATTTGTTATGGAGAGCTGCATCTGCTACAACTGTTAGGGAATTTAAAAAGTGTATGTTGGAGCTTAACAAGATGAACCCTAAAGCACATGAATGGTTGAACAAGATAACACCAGAACATTAGGGATGATCTCATTTTTTAGGTAATAGCTATTTTATTAATTTTATTCGTAAAGTAATTACATTTAATTTCATGTTATTATTTTAATACAAAATAGATAGACATATATAGTATCTAATGATTTCATATTCATGGCTTTTAGGTAGAGCCCTTTTAGGTAGAACCCTTTTTGACAAGTCAGTTATTACAATTTTATAGTACATTAGGGAATATTGCATGAAGAGAATAGTGAATGTATAAAGTGTTATGACAAATGTGATGGTCCTTTGATCCCTACTGCAACTAGAATCAAGAAATCCTTTAAAAAAGAGGCTTATTTGTTGAAAGTGCAATGGAACAAAGAACTTGGGTATTAAGTATCAAGGTCATTTGGTGATTAATGTGTTGTATATATAGGGGCTATGACATGTTCATGTAGGAACAGGGAATTGACAGGGAGTCCTTGTAAGCAATATGTTACAGCTTGATGGAATATGACTCTAAATGGACATGTACTACTCCAAGAAGCTTGGGTAAATCTTGGTTGTTGGTTGACTACAAAGAGGGAAACATACTCTTACAATGTAGAACCAATTAATGGAACCAATTACTGGAAGAAGTATACATGTCTAGAAACACTTTCGCCACCAAATCATTATGTCCAGATAGGCAGAACAAGGTAGAAAAGAAAGAGGTCCAAACATGAGAATGAACCATATGTGAAAGATGGTTAAATGAGAAAGAGAGGAAGAACCATTACTTGTCAATCTTGTAGAAACATTAGACACAATAAGGAAGGATGCAAAGGACATGGTTAAAAGTTAACAATAGGTAGTTATTTGAGCTTCAAGTTTTAAGTGTTTGTTTAATTTAAATATCATGGAACAATTTACATCCTCTTTTGTAATGCAGGTGAAAACAATGCAGAAACCAATTGTGGTGCACCTGGGTAAGCTAAACAAGCAAAACCTACTGTTAGTCAAGATGGTTCAGGTGGTTCATGTGTTGGTCAAATGCCAAATGCATATGGTTCATGATGTATTTAATAACTTCTAGTTTTAAATTTATTTTTTTACCGACTAACCTATCTAGACTAAATGCTAACGAGAAATGTACCTGATCAAATGTAGCTAGTTATATGGTAAGTATGAGTCATTTTCAAGGAGTAGATTGCATTAAAGTATTTTCCTAAGGCTCTACAACTAATTTGGGGGGTTTTAACCCGAGAGTGTAGCATGATTTCTATTTTAACTAATTAACTAATTAAACTAAAAAGCAATTAAAAGTGTTAGATTTGTATTAAGATAATGGAAATAGTGTTAACCGCATTAATCCTACAATGTCAAATTTAGTTTATGTTTGCTATTAGTGCTATGATTTCGTTGTCTAATGTCAACGACTCTTAGAATAATAAGGCTTGGATTGTCACATACACCTTATGCTATAGTGCCTAACTTACATCCTTAGGCAACCCACTCTGGCAAGTTAAACCCGCATCCTAGGCTTGTTTTGTAAAGCTAATACGTATGCTTAGAGTAGTTAGGGGATTAGGATGACCTACGCATTTTAGTCCATCGACTAGTTTTATTATGATTTATCTACATGTATAAATACTAGAATATTATGGTTTGGTCTTCCAATAATACGTGTGTACTAACTTATATGCCTTACTACATTTGTCTAACCTAGGGTCTTGTTTACCAGTACTCCTAATACAGATATTGGCAAGTCTGTCTACATATGGTCATCGTCAACACGAACTTTGTTAGGAATCGAGAAAGTGTCGGCCACTTACGGCTATTTTACTTGTAATGCCCTATTTCGTTATGTACACTTTTTTTTTAAATTTTTAAAAATTTTTTTAAATTTTTTTTTTTTTTCTTTTTTTTTTTTTTATTTTTTTAAAAGGCTATTTTACTTGTAATGCCCTATTTCGTTATGTACACTGTAAGATCCTAATCTATCCTACATCGCCTCATATTGCTAACTTGTAAAGAATCCTTGCACTATAAAAGGATGGCTTAGGTAGGAGATGTGGATAGTGAAACTTGGCATATCATTTGGACCTAATACATCATATTATGTTCTCTTAATCTCTCTATAAGATTCTACCCATTCTATCCCTCTCTCTCTCTCTCTAGAAAACCTTACTCTTCTTATGTGAAATTGATATATTGTATATTCTACAATTGGTATGAAGAGCCATGAGATGAATTAGTGGTGTTTCTGTGTATTTTTAAAATCATTTTGTATCATTTATTATGCGAAATAAGATTGAAAACTTTTCGCTTTCAAAATCCAAATCTTTGTATTAAAAACCTAAAGTTAGAATTTATCAAAGGTTTAGTCATTTATAATGTGTTTGTGCAAAAATATTTGAGAAAAAACGATTAAAAGTTGGTTTTAAAAGTGAATTTTTGTGATTTAAAAGCTTTGGAATCTTGCGGAATAGACAAATAGTTGCGGTTTAAGATCTTGAGGAATAACAAAATTGCGATTTAACTAAAAAATCTTGCGATTTAAATCATGTGAAATAACTGTAATGCGATTTAGGTAAATCACACAATAATTCTAAGTGATTTAACTAATCATGCGATTTAGCAGTTGTGTTATTTAAGATTTATGCGATTTAAGTCGTGTGAAATAAATCATGCGATTTAGATTTTATGATTTATGTCTTGCGACTTAAATTATGCGATTTAAGTGTCTGTGATTTAACTTTATACGATTTAGGTTTGCGATTTAAGTCTTACGATTTAACCAAATCTTGTGAAATAAGTTTTTGTGATTTAACTAAAATCTTGCGATTTAAGATTTTCTAGTTCTTGCGATTTAAGTTTCCATCCTTGCGATTTAACTTTAAGTCAAAACTTTTGATGTTAGTTTAACTTGCGATTGAGATTTGGGACTTACAATGTACAAGTAACAAGACTTTGTGAACCGTACTCAACTTAACTAAAACATATAATCACGTAATCACTTAAACAAAAACAACAAAACAAACCAACACTTCCTAATCATTGAACCGATCTTTTTATCATTTCACACATCATCAATTCATCATGTCAACACTAGCTGAAAATGTTCTTGCTGCTGGAGCTAAAAACAAACCACCTATGCTTCAGAAAAACTGTTATGATACATGGCAGAGTCGTATGTTGTTATACATTGAAGGTAAAGAACATGGAGAGATGTTACTTAATTCTATTTTATCAGGGCCCTTTGAACTCAATGAGATCACTATCCTAGCAAATGAAGCAAATGGAAGTCAGCAGAATCACGTATGCGAACTTGAAGGATCTAACACCTGAATAAAGAATCAGAAAGGAATATGATATTTGAGTTGCAAACATCATTCTTCACAGATTACCAAATGACATATACACTCTATTGAACCATAAACCTAAGGCTTATGATATCTGGTATAGGGTGAAAGAATTAATGGAAGGGACTAAACTAACCAAGCAAGAAAGAGAATCAAAACTAGCAGATGAATTTGATAGATTTACATCACAGAAAAGAGAGATGATTCAATCGTATTATATGAGGTGGGCAAAACTGATGAATGATATTAATATCATTGGGCTTGACATGACTAGACTTTAAGTGAATACAAATTTTGTTAACCATCTTCAGCGAGAATGGAGTAGGTTTGTCATAGGGGTTAAGCAAGTAAGGAATCTTCATGAAGTTAGTTTTGATCAGTTATATGCATATCTCAAGTAGAATGAACCAGATGAAAATGAAGTTCGTGTTATGAAAGTTAGATTTCCATATCCACTTGCATTGATTGCAAATACCCACAATCCACCACCATCTTATTCAAGCTACAAGTCTCAGTACAATCCATAAGTGCCAGTTGCTGCTCAACAACAACATATATTCCACAACCAACATATGAGCCACCTGCTGTTTACCAACAACCATATGCTGTTTACCAACAACCACCTACTATTTATCAACAACTACCGGCTAGACCAACATTACCAAATTCAAGGTTTGTAGTACCAACCTTCTTACCCACGGATGATCAATAGCTAGTCTCAACAAGGCTATGATGTTTCTCACCACTGATATATCTTCAAGATACCCACCAACCAATAACCAACTCAGAACATCATTTAATCCTAAAAATCAAGCAAACATTCAGGATGGAATGGTAGTTGTATAAAACGTACAAGGACGACAAAGTCTGGGTTATATTGGTAATGATGGAAGGGGCAGAGGAACTGGAACCACAGTGGTAGTAAGGATAGTTGGGGACTTAAATGCTAATCCATCGAAGGTGATCAAATGTTATAACTACAGAGGGTAAGGTCATTATGCTAAATAGTGTATTACAGAAAAAAGGGTTAAGGACTTAGAGTGGTTTAAGGAAAAAATGCTCCTCGTACAACAACAAGAGGCCGGGATTGAAATTGATAATGAGCAACATGAATTTTTAGCTGATAGGTTAGAAATATTTGACTCATATTGTGAGGATCTTTAGTTGAATGCCACGTCAATCTTAATGACAAAGAAGGTAGAAGCATACGATTCAGATTGTGATGATGCACTGACTGCAAGTGCAATCTTTATGGCATAGTTATCTCCTACTGGGTCAATTAATGGAGATGAAGCTGGACCTTCTTATGATTCTGATATCCTGTCTGAGGTACCGAATTATGACAATTACCATAAGAATGATATGTTTAATCTATTTGTATAAGAATTTCCATATTCTGAACAACTAATTTCTGTTAATGATACGTATGTGGATTTTCTTAATGACACTAATGTTAATTCTGATAATCCACATGCGGATAATTAAGAAAACGAAGTTGTTTAAGATATGCCTTCTCTTGCACAAAATGATGTTGCAATTTTGTCGTTAATTAAGAACATGCAACATGAAGTTACTCGTTGTAACACACTCAATCTAGAATCTAAGAAAGTGAATGAAATATTGACAATTGAGCTTCAGAAATACAAAGAAAAGGTTAAATTTTTGGAAACTCACAAAGAACTTTAACTTTTTTTCATCACGGGAAATGGATTAGGATTCACAATTAAGAAAACAAATTGTTGATCATAATGAAAAGGTGTAAGCTTTTTAAAAGGAAATTTTTGTTCTTATATAAGAACTTTCTTTAAAAGTTGAAACTAATTCGTTTCTGAAAATCAATTTAGAAATTTTGAAAGCAAAGTCATCAGAATGGGAAGATAAGTATATCGATGAGTTTTTGGTTTTAAATAAGAAGAAAAAGGAATTGGAAAACATTGTTTACAAAATAGGTCAAACAATCTAAATGATGCATATGTTAACAAAACCACAAGTCTTTTATGATGATACTAACAAAACAGCTCTTGGTTATCCAAATTATTTGTATCTCAAGTAAGCTCAAAGAATATAACCAGTGTTGTATAATGGAAATACCATAGCTGATAAACATGCATCCATATTTGTGTTTGATTCTGAAGAGACATTAATTTTAGCCGAAGAGAGTCGGTTAAAAATTAAGGCAAAATAGATTGAATATAATGACAAACCGGTTGATTATTCAAAGTTAAATAAGCTTTATGAAAACTTTGTTCCACAAAAACAAATAAGTGCAGAACAAGCTTATTGGCTTCCTATTTCGAAACTTTCATATGTGAATGATAAATCCGAAAAGATTGTTCCTAAACAACTTCCAAAAACCAGTAAGGCAAAAATGTTTTTCCAAAAGGCCAAAAATCAACTTGACACTTTTGAAAAGTTGATCAAAGAAAAAACAACGATTAATGTACTTAATTAGGGAGATTTTAGAGTTCATCATGTTAAAAGAGCGTATGAGTCGGATGTAAAACCACTTGTTGCGAACTTAGAAACTATTTAACTAAATTTTAACAAGAATTCACAAAGAGGTTTTTGTTAAATACTAATAATGTCTAAAATGTTATTTATATTTTTCGACATCTCTACGTTTTAAAAATGACAAAATGTAAAAACGTTCTACAATAAAAATAAACGGATACACGTTATTAGTCGTAAATTTCCATTTTGACGTAAATCACTTAAGATATGTATAAAAAATCATAAAACTTGATTAGTGATCAAAGATATATCTTTTTGTCTTAAACATTACATTTTAACAAATGTAATAAAACCTTTTCATAAAAATAATATTTACAAAATATTTTTATATATTAAGAAATGTTTTAATTAATTATAAATAATTCAAATTTGGTTTCCCCCTAAAGATGACAACTACACCAAATAAACATTTCCAGACTAAAAGACAAAAAGAGGAGCGTCTACCTAGGGACGGGCCTTTGATAGATAGAACGTCCTCCATATATATTAGGGACCGTGGGGACCGTCTACAAGAGACACACTCCTCTCTCTTGCTTATAAATACTTTACTATTCCCTGATATTTTATAAATCTCTTAGCACACAATTTTATGTTCTATTTCTCTCTCTACATCTCTCTAATCCTTTTATCACTAATTTGCTTAATCTTGTTTAAGTGATCCATTCTTTCTTTCTTCCTCAAGTGCAAAAGAAAAAGACTCGTATTCACCAAGAAATGAAGTTTTGTAGATTAGTGCTTTCTCTCTAATCTTCTTCTAGATTTGATCTCTTTTATATCATTCTTGTGTAGTTGTATAGATCCGGATAGTGTATAAATCCAGAAGTGTTGTATGTGAGTCGGTTAGTATTTTAGGCCTTAAAATACTCTTATGAAGTGGTAGATTCGTTCTAGCTAAGATTAGGACTCAACATTAGCTTAGTTTTAGAAATTAGTAGAGCTTGTTGACATAGTGAAATCTCGAGTTGGATACCTGGGGAGTGAAGTATGGCGAAGAAGATCTTCATATCCGAACCACTATAACTCTCGGTGTTGTGGTTTGATTGTTCTATCTCTTTACTTTCATATTGTCTTTTATATTCAATATATATATATATATATATTATGTTGTGTTTATGTAATTTAGAATTACATATATTGTTCATACTCATTGTTGGTTGATATCACATAAACTCGAATTTTTGATTTTTATAAGCAAACTTTTAAAACGCTAATTAACGGGTAAAATATTTGGTAGGAACATGGAAAGTTTTGGTCACTTCCATTATATCGTTAGATAGCTAGTAAGATAATATTTGGAAACTACATAGGCTAGTTAGGCAAAAGCCCATGGAAAGCCCATGGACTCAAACCATATCCGGTCTAACTCGTTGTATAAATACCCTCTCCACACATGGAGAGGATGTTGGTTGAATCATTTTACACATACATTTAGTGTGTTTTTTCTATGTGTTTCTCTCATCTACTTTCTCTCTCTAGTTTCTCAATCTAGTTTCATAGTTTATGTGAAATTCGTTTTTTACAAATGGTATCAAGAGCCATGGTTCTATCTTGGTTCCTTTAGTGTTTAGTTGTGGTTGTGATTTTATAAGCTTATCGGTTCGGCTTAAACAGCTTATTTTTTCTTCTTTTTCTATTCGGCTTATTTCTTTTTTGTTTCTTTCTATGCACCAAAGAGTATTTTATTGGGCTTACTGTTCCAACATATATTTTTTGTGGGCTTCTAAACTGATAGTGATAGACGTGTTTATTCAAACAGTAAGGGTGCGTTTATTAATAAAAAATAAAGTAGCAGTCTTTTCTTTACACTATTATTTCTGTGGCTATTTTGCTTGTAAGCATCTTATTCGTTCGTCTTATTTCTCTGGGCTTATTTATATTTGTAAGCGGCTTAATTCCTGTTGGAAAAGTGCTTATTTAAGCTCTTTGTAAATTGGCTTATTCTTGAGGTCCACACGGCTTGAGCAAGGAGACAAAGAAAAGTGTGTTCTAAGTGTTTGATATTTTGTCGAGGCAAATTAATATTGTTGTAGGAGACGAATTAAAAATTTTATAGGAGGCGAATTACTACTTTTCCTTGGAGGCGAATTAACCTTCGTTTGAGAGGCGAATTAGTCATTGTGTTTTGAGAGGCGTATTAATACCTTTTGAGAGGCGAATTAGTCATCGTGTTTTGAGAGGCGAATTAATACCTTCGTTTGAGAGGCGAATTAGTCATCGTGTTTTGAGAGGCGAATTAATACCTTCGTTTGAGAGGCGAATTAGTCATTGTGTTTTGAGAGGCGAATTTAATCCTTCTTTGAGAGGTAAACTAATCATAAATGACTAAGTCGAACTCAATATTCCTTGTGAAGGCGAATTAAGCACGTTTTGACTTGTTTTGGTCTTTTTGTTTTTTTCTCGGTTTCGTGTTTCAGTTAATTACGGGTCTTCTAACATATACCATTACGATCGCGGTCTTACAACGATCAACGTGGTATATTTGGTTTTTACCGACGATAATCATACCATCTCGCGAGATTAAAAACACAATCGTTACATTTTTAAAAATTTTGAAACTAAGAAGAAGAGTTTCTAGAGGGAAATGTTCTTATTAATAAACTAGAATTGGAAAGTGTCACATGTAGTCCCTAGCCTTCTAGTACAATTTCAAAGTTAGTCCTTTCTTTGATTATTAACCCTCTCTGTTGAAACTATCTTTCATCGTTGGTCCTTATTTCTTATAAATAGCCCATTAGTCCTCCAAAGTGAACCGTTATTGCACCATTAGTCCTTCCAACTTCAATTAACAACCGTGAAGCATTAAACTTGAATTTCAATTGCACCGTTAGTCATGCAAAATATTAAATAAACGTAATTCTCTCCCCTTTATGGTGATTTCCGATCAACCACTACTCTAATTTTTCTGATTTGTTTAACTTTCTCTTGTGATTAATCCCTCAACATCCGATCTTTGTGATTGTTTGTGGTCTACTTCTTCTTTGGGTAAGTGTCTAATCGGCCTCTAAGGTTTTGCTAATCGCCTTTTGCCTCTAATCACGATCCTATTTTCTGATTGTATTCCCTTCCTCTTTGTGTCTCTAAATCCTTATAACGATCTAATCATTACTGTTTAATCTGAGTATTATAATGCATAATTAGGTTCTTATTTGGACGCTGTTTCATAACTAGTTTGGGTTTGCTATTGCTGTTTGGGTTTATGTTTTTTGGTCGCTTTTGATTGTGTCTTTGCTTGGTTTCCTACGCGTTAATTCATTTCTTATTGTGTTGTATGATTATGGAAGCTGTTTAGGGTTTGGTGCGTTATTTTTTTTCTGTGTTTTGTATGTTGGCTGGGGTAGGAGAGGTGGAAAATTCATCGTTCTTAAAATCTACTGCTGCATCATTTAAGAAGAAAAAGATGGAATTGAAATTGTTGAATATCCAACCCCACCGTGGGGTATACGCTACTGAAAAAACCCATAATAGAGCCGGTTCCAATATGGAGACGACTGGAGTGATGAACTCTTCTACTACAGAATATGTTCAAATGAGTCAAGCTAGTCTTGGTGAGTTGATAGGGGCATCGATGATGAACCCTAGTTGTGAGAAGGTTGCAGATGTGGAGGAAGACACGTGGTCGAATAAGGATGCTAGGGTCTCTCCTATACGTTTTATTTTTAATGCTACGGAGGATAAGGGATCAGTTAGGAGAGATTATAACGAAGAAGGTTCAACTGAAAATGGGATTGGTTGCAATGTGGTAAATGAAAACTTGGAATCTGCACGAAATGACCCGTTGGTGCATGGCATGAAACAATCTTTCTCTAGAGTGGTTACAAATGAGAAGCCGAAACTAAAGGTTAACTTTAGAGCCCTATATAGTAAGGAAAAGGTAGAGAAGTCTAATTTTGTTCTCCCAGTAGAAGCTGTTAATATAGCGCAAAATAGATTTGCAAATTATCTTGTTGGTTTCTTTGTGGGAAGAACCATAGCATTTCCTCTTGTCAAAAATTATGTAACAAACACATGGGGAAAATATGGGTTCAAAAGGGTGATCAAGGATGATGATGGGTTCTACTTCTTCTAGTTTACCTCACACATTGGTTTAGAATAGGTTTTGGAACAAGGCCCATGAATGGTCAGAAACACGTCTATTATGCTGAACAAGTGGTCTCCAAATATGACTCTTACAAAGGATAAAGTGACTAGTGTGCCTGTTTGGGTGAAAATGCACAAGGTCCTTATTGTTGCATATTATGAAGATGGGTTAAGCCTCATTTCTACCCAAGAGGGCAAACCAATCATGCTTGATGCTTTTACAAGCGAGATGTGTGCAGATCCATGGGGAAGACTAGGGTTTGAACGAGCCCTCATTGAGGTTAGTGTTGATAAAGATCTTAAACAAGAGGTTGTAATGGCTGTGCCAAAGGTGGATGGTACGAGACATACCATGGAAACAATTTAAATCGAAAATGAATGGAAACCGTCATTATGTTTAGAATGACATGTTTTTGGACATTCTGTGGAACAATGCCCTAAAAAGGTGGTACAATCTGTCACAAAAACTAAGGAAACTCAGCCGGATAGTTTTACTCTTGTTAACAATAAAAAGAAACAATGGAAGGTTAAGGATCTAAATATTGAGCAGCCCCAAAAGAAGTTTGGAGGTGTTAAACTCCCAAAGCAGAATCGAGTAAGGAAAAAGGAGAATCGAGTAAGGTCAAGCTAACGAACCCTTATGAAGTCCTAGCTACTCAAGATGATCAAGATGTTGATGAACCATGTACAAGGAAGGTCACGGATAAGGTCACCCCTAATCCAGATCCTATCATTGAGGATTCTGAGAGCGAAGTTAAAGAGATTTTTGTTGATAAGAGAAAGGGAGCAAGCACTCCCTCTACTGATGGTTTTAATGTTTAGCTTAGCTACTTGGAACATTAGGGGTCTGAACCGCACCCCAAAACAAAGCGAAGTCCGTCAAGTGTTAAATGAAAACCAACTTAGTATGTGTGCTATTCTTGAATCTCATGTGGACATTTTAGCCCTTTCTAAGGTTTGCTCTAAGGTCTTTCGCTATTGGGAGTGGACCTCGAATGTTAGTCTTTGTGATAAGGGTTGTCGTATTATTCTTGGATGGAATATTGATATTATTGATTTAATGGTGATCTTTCAATCGAACCAAGCTATGCATGTCAAATTCATGCATAGATTTTCTAATCAATCCCTTTTTGTTTTGTTTATTTATGCTGCTAACTTACCAACTGTTAGACGTGTTTTATGGCATGATTTAGGAGTTCATAAACAAGTCACCTGCGGTTCTCCATGGGTGCTTATGGGGGATTTCAACGTTGCTTTAAACTTGGAGGATTACCACTGGTGGCCTTCTACTATGAGCTCAGCCAAGGTTGAGTTTAAGGATTGTGTTTATAACCTTGAGGTAATGGACCTGAATTCGACAGGTATGCACTATACTTGGAACCAGAAATCTAAAGAAGGTGGAGGCGTGTTAAATAAGCTAGACCGGATTATGAGCAATATCGAATTTATTGATTCTTTCCCTGGTGCCTACGCTATCTTTCAACCTTATAGAATTTTTGACAATTCACTCGCGGTGCTTAAAATTCCAGGTTCTACTTTTAATAAACTGAAACCGTTCAATTTCTTCAACTTCATTTCTTTTAAAATCAATTTCCTAGAAGTGGTCTCAAATTCTTCGAACAATCATGTGAATGGTCATAATATGTTTAAAGTGGTGTCAAAACTAAAAGCTCTCAAAAAGTCTTTAAGGAAGATGGTGTATGATCAAGGAAACTTGCACGATCATGTTAATAATCCTAGGCGTGAGCTTGATGAAGTTCAAAAAGCCTTGGATGCAAATCCAAAAGACCTAAATCTCAGAGAGGAAGAAGTTATATATCTCTCGTCATTCAACGAGGCCAAACTAGATGAGGAAAGATTTTTGCAACAAAAGGCGAAGATTGAATGGCTAAAGGTGGGGGACTCAAATTCAGCTTACTTCCATAAGTACATTAAAGCAAAAAACCAAAGATGCCGTGTTGACTTAATTTAGGACGAAAATGATATTGTGTTTTCAGGCCCTCATGTTGCTGAAGCGTTTGTCTCACATCATGATAAATTTTTGGGCAACAGCATGGCTTGTGACAACCTGAATTCGGATGGTTTATTTCATGACAAAGTTTGTGATGGGGTTAATGCGAATATGGTTCATCCTATTTTGGATGAGGAAATTAGAACGGCTATGTTTAGTATTGGTGACAATAAAGCCCCGGGCCCTGATAGTTAAACTTCTGCTTTTTTCAAAAAAGCTTAGGATGTTGTCGGTGCGGAAGTTTGTGATGCAGTTCAAGATTTCCTTTTTAATGGACAGATTCTAAAGGAAATTAACCATACTTTTATCACCCTAATTCCTAAGATTCCAATGCCTCTTAGGATTAATGATTACCAGCCTATATCGTGTTGCAACGTGATCTATAAATACATTAGTAAAATTCTTACTAATCGTATTATTGAGGGTGTTATGGAGGTCATGAGTGAGAATCAATCGGCTTTTATTCCCGAAAGAAATATATCAGATAACATTCTTATCACTCAAGAATTAATGCATAATTACCACCGGAAGAGAGGTCATTCAAGATGTGCCTTTAAAGTGGATATCTAAAAGGCATACGACATGGTTGATTGGCGATTCCTAAAGAATATTTTGGAGGGCTTTGGATTTTATCCTAATATGATCAAATGGATCCTGGCTTGTGTTACATCTACTTCATTCTCTATAAGCCTGAATGGTGATATCCATGGTTACTTCAAAGGTAAAAGAGGGTTGAGACAAGGTGATCCATTATCCCCATACTTGTTCACGTTAGTCATGGAAGTGTTAACTCTTATGCTCAAAAGAAGGGTCAACTTATCAGAATCATTTCGGTATCACCATCATTGCAAGAATCTTTAAATTATTAACATTTGTTTTGCAGATGATCTATTTCTCTTTGCTTGTGGCAATGTGGAGTCTGCTATAGTTATCATGGAATCTCTTGATGAATTTAAGTCTACTTCAGGCTTAGTTCCTAGTATTTCGAAGAGTACGACGCTCTTTTATAATGTGGTTGACCATGTTAAAACGGCTATATTAAATGTCATGCCTTTCTTTGAAGGTGTCCTTCCTGTTAAATACCTTGAAGTCCCACTTATATCATCAAGGTTGCTTAATAAAGATTGTAAAGTTCTTGTGGAACAAGCTAAGTGTAACATCCTTCTCTGATAAAGAGACCAAGAGTCAAATTATGGTGCCATATCAGAACATATAAACGCAAGCAGAAGACTTTATTAAATAAAAATATTAAGTCATGAAACAAAATGACTTCCAAAAGTATTAAATTCCAACAAAGATTAAATGAAAAGAGATCTTCCAACGAAATAAGTCTTAAACAAAAATCTAAACAAGGGAAACTATCAAGGGTCGGTCCTTTAAGAACTTCCTACTCTCAACACTCAAATCTCAGCTTCCCGCTTATTTTCTTGCCGCAGGAAAAGAAAACGAGGCTGAGCTAACGCTCAGTGAACATATATAATAATAATGAGGGAAAAAGACAAAAGAATGTATGAAACGAATCATGAGAACCTGCTAAACAAATATCATATGAAATACGAATCAAATGAATAAGAATCAAGAATAACAAAGGAATGCCCACGAGCTAAGATAAATGTCTAAACAAGATACATGAATAGACCCTAAACAGATATAATCAAATAGTCACATAATCAAATGTACATAGGTATGCATTCCCTGATGTACCAAATGTGATATGGGATGTATAGCACACACACAACCATTCACCTAAACTGAACGGAACAAAGTACCTAGGATGCATCCATACGCTCCCTGCAAAACAAAGTCATATCCATATACACAAGTACAATGACGAGTGTACATAAATGTAAGCTAATAATAATCAAAGGCTATCATTCAAAAGGGAACGTCGTGGACCAATCACATTGCCACAGATAGTGTCATTCCATTGGTGCATCAATGACATGGTCATGGTACCTCCATGACTAGTTCAAATAGCTCGGGCAAAGATTTAAGCAAACTGAACAAGTTATCAAAAGAATCATGAACGCGAATATAAAATCAAATAGAATGTCAATGAATATCAATGAGTCATGAGTACGGATAGAAAATCAGACGGAATATCAAACGAATTAAAGTAACTAAAACAAATGAGAATCAAGTTATGAGATGTCCTTACTAAAAGGACGGAATATATATACCTTAACGAACAAGCAAAGGAGAACAAACACGTAGACAAAATATCACAACCTCTTTACTGAATCTATAAGAACCCATGATTACATGTCATTATCTATTGGTATTTGCTATTTTATACACACCTTTTACCTTGAAAAACGAACCCAAAAGACCAAAAACATAATAAAAATGGCAAATATATGCTTGTTTTGTGTTTGTGTATGTGCAGGTACGGATATTAAAGAAATGGACAAAAACAAAGGCAACGCAGACAAAATCGAGCACGGGATCAGAAAGAGCACGAGACCAACGGTGCCCTCGGATCTTAATGAGCCAGCCCGTAACCTATTTAAATGGGCCAGGCCAGCCCATTATGGCATAAGCCCAATTAAGAGCCCATCAAGAAAGAAATTAATATGATGTATATATTATGAGATGACGTATGTGACATCATTGTCACGTGACAAGGAAATTAATTCCAAAAACCTCACATGACAGAGCACTAAAAGCAAATGAAGACCTTACGTGCTCAAAATTAATTCAAGTTACATCACGTGTTTGCGGACTAAGGGTTGGAAGAAAAAATTGCAATTCGACGCGCGGCATAGCAAAACATATATCTGAATTTCATTTGTAAAAGTTGATCCAACAGATATTATTAAGTGCGTAGTAACGAAGCAATAATATTGGTCACGTGGCGACTTTGTAATGGCTGGATCAAATGTATGCAAGCGGCGATCCGTGTGACTCTCAATCAAGGCCAATGATTGGCTAATTTATGACATAATGATTGGATACAATTTACATTTTTAACCCTTCTCACCCAATATAAATCAACTCGCCACCCCCCTCACTTGGGAGAGCTTTTTTTTATTTTTTTTATTTTTTCTTAGTTTAGTTTTTTTTAGCTTATTTTAGATTTGTAATAGCTTATTTCAGATTTTATGCTTATTGTAATCAAATTATTTTTCAAGCTTATTAATATGATGTAATGAATATCGTTTGAAGTTGATTAAAGGTCTCATTTTGCTTTTTATTTACTTAATCTTTCATCAAATCTCATTTCGTGTTAGCTTATTCTATAAGCTGATTTTTCATGCTTATTTTCTCCGCTTATTATTTTCAAAAGTTCCTAAAGGCTTAGATAATGACTCCTACAAGCCCTCCAAGCTTATTTGATTCGTTATCAAGAATTTTTAAACACTTTTCAAAATAATAAGCTACAATAAGCTCGATAATAGCTTATTATTGTGATTGTTTCATTTTTGTTATTAGGAGCTCTTAGTTTTTGTTATCATAAGCTTCTATTTAGCTTATTTGGTTTTACATGAGCTTAAATTGCTAAGTTGAAGTTTTGCGAGCTTATTTGCTTTATCGAGTTTAAATATAAGTCGTTGAAATACTTTTGGTTTGTTTAAACACCTAGTTGCTGTTCTCGTTACCTTAATGGTGATTATCGTTGCCTATTTGACTTAAATTTTGTATAGCTTAATGAATCTAATTTGTTTTATAGAAATATGCTAGTTTTAATTTATTAAGTGTTTTGATTCGAGTTCTAGTTAAGTGAAAATAATTGTAGTGCTTATTTAAAATCTCTTTTGCTTATTTGAGGTGCTTAATCATTATACTTACTTGGGCTTATTTGACTCGTTCTTATTAGAAAGAATCTGAATTCGTTTGATTTGTATGAATTTTCATGTAGCACATTTGGTTTGATGATTAAGTTGAACTGGGCCACATTTATAGGGCCACGTTTGTTTGGTTTGTAGAATTTGTATATGAGGCTACCTCTGGTTTATTGCGTTTCATTAATTCTTGGGCTTCATTTGATCTGTTGGGCCATGTTTAGTGTTGTAGTTTCTATTGGGCTTCGTTTAAGTTCGGGCTAACGGTGTATAGGGGTTTTGGTCCTATTCAAGTCACCAACCATGATTCCACACCGTGTAGTAGTACTAGTTTAGAGATTTTAAAATTTAAATTGTTGTAACTGTTTCATATTAACAGTTTATGTCTTTTTGTTGCTCTTCTTTTGGTACCGGTCTACTCATGAGGCGTGGAGCTTAAGGATTTATTTAGCTAGACCGAATTTGACTATTTGCTTTAGCTAAATAAATCGGGTGGTATTCGTTTAATTGCGGGTCTTCAATTCGGTTCCATTTTCTAATCCCTTTTCAATACCTAGCTTAGTTTTATTTTATTGTTTCATATTATGTTTGCATATTTGATTTATGCCATGATTAGTGTAGATTTATTTTATGTTTGATAATTGTTCAAATCGCCAAAGATAACACGTTTCGTATGGCAGTCGATTGTAGCTCGATGCTCAGTCAACCAATCCATACCAAGAATAATATCGAAATCACTCATTTCTAAAGGAAGCAAATTAGCAAAACGAATCTTATCATCAAAACGTAACGGACAACTCCTAAACTCAAGACCGAGAACCACATTATTTCCCATAGGCGTGGAAATAGATAAAACAAAATCTAGTGGTGTAAAGAGGACTTTAATAGTTTTAGAAAATGTAAGAGAAAGCACATAATGTGTTGCACCGGTATCAAATAAAACAAACACATCACAATCGTACATAGGAAGAGTTCCCGAAACGGTACCTGAAGAGTTAGATGCCTAATCCTTGGTCGAAGAAAATACTCACCCCTTAGCAGCAAGTTGATTGTCGTTCCCATTTCCCTCACCACCGTTTCCACCATTCTTAGGGCAATCCCTTGCCATATGCTAGTCGAACCACAAGTGAAACAAGCTCCAGTAACCCTATGGCATGCCTTGCCCGGATGAAGTTTCCCACATGTGTCGCATGGAGGAGAGGAGGCATAGTCCAAGTATCCTTTCTGACCTGAAGACCTAGAAGAACAGTTGTACTGCTGACCTCGGTTCTGCCATGACTTCTGATTACTGTTGCCACCCTGCCTGTCACAACTACAGCGACCGTCATAACCAATCTGATCATAACCCCATCCGATGCTATCCCTAGCTGTCGTCTATACGGTCCTCATCACGGTTTCTTTTGTTATTATGACTTGACCTCTCACGGAGAATCTCAATGTTCCTAGCAGCATTGGCCACTTGAGCCACATCAGTAAATTCTGTGTTCAATATCCCATCTAGAATCCAATCACAAAGTGCCCACTTGAAATGCTTGGCATGTTCCTCCGGGGGACCTGCCTTCTTACCCACGAAACCTGCTAACCTGAGAAACCTCTTCATAAACTCACCACTGGTCTTTCCATCTCTTTGATGAATCGTGTGGTACTCCCTCTCATACTTTTGTTGCTCAGACCTGGGAAAGCACCGCAAAAAGAAGATGTCACGGAAATCCGTCCATGACAAGGTAGCCACATACGTCTCACCTTCTTTGGCTTGTTTAAAAGCCTTCCACTAATTGAGAGCATCTCATTCCAACTTGTAACTTGCCAACCTTGCCTTGAATTCATCAGCACATCCCAAAACCTCGAATATCTTCTCAATGTAAGCAATCTAGTTTTCGGCATCAACTGGAGTGGTTGCGGTGCTAAAAGATCGAGGCTTATGTTTCCCAAACCTTTCTAACCAGGTGTGGATGGTGGGAGGTTGGTCACCACTTCCCCCAACGCTATTTTGACGGATCTCATTGGTGAGCCGAGTAGTGAGGCCAGGTAGCAATACATCAACTGCTCGCTGTACTGCCGCATCAAAAGCAGGACCCGAAAATTCGAGGGTAGATCCAAGTGTGCCGACCATCTTAGAAATCAAAAAAAAATGCAAACAGACGAAGTACAAGTTTAGAGTTAGATCAAAATAGAAAGGAAAGCGATATATCAAAAGGAAACCTAATGTCTACCCAATCCCTACACCAGTCATTAACCTAGTTCAATAAGGGCGCAACCTTGGCCCTGATACCGATAATTTAAACATCCCCCTCTGATAAAGAGACCAAAGAGTCACATTATGTGTCCATATCAGAACATATAAACGCAAACGAAAGACTTTATTAAATAAAAATATTAAGTCATAAAACAAAATGACTTCCAAAAGTATTAAAATTCCAACAAAGTCTAAATGAAAAGAAATCTTCAAACGAAAGAAGGTAAGTTTCAGATTGATAGAGAATCTGTAAAATGAAGCCAAACAAGGAAATCTATTCAAGGTCGTCCTCAAAAGCTTCCTACTCTAAACACGTCAAATCCTACTTCCTGTTTATAATACCTGCCGCAGGAAAAGAAAACGCGGCTGAGCTAACGCTATCATGGAACAGATAATCAAAATAAAAATGTAATAAATAAAAAATGAAACGAACATTAAACCTGCTAAACAAATATCATGACGAAATATATCAAAGTAATAAGAATCGAGAATAACAAAGGAATGCCCACGAGCTCAGATAAATGTCTAAACAATACATGGAATAGAACCCTAAACCATATAATCATAATAGCCACATAATAAGTTGACACAAATATTGTTCAACTCCAGATGTACCAAGATGTGATACTGGGGTATATAGCACACACACAAATAACCATTCACCCATAACTGAACAGAACAAAGTACCTAGAAGCATCCATAACGCCTACATTGAAATACCATTCTGCTCTAAAGGTCTCAATAATAAAGATCCTAACCGTGACTTAAATTAACGACGCGCTTTAGGAGAAAGAAATATGCAATGAAACGACGCATAAATCGTTTATAGAAATCAATATCATTTATATGTGTTTGTGTCTTAGTTTAATTAGTAAAATCGTGTCTTAACGAAGATGTATGATTTTTAGTTAGGGTAAAGGCTATAGAATACCAACGTACTTTCCAAAATTTACCGTAATGAACAACTTACTTTTTTATTATCGATACCACCAACTTACATTCAAATTTTGTTTCAACTTGAACAAAACGTTTGTACCGTTAGTTATTATGTGGCAACGTTAGTCTATTTAGGTAATGATCGTTTGAGGAAGTTGCAAAAATCGTCACTGTGGTTTTCATATATATTTTTTTTCAAAATTTTTTTATTTCGAACCATTTTTTCGAAAAAAAAAATTCGAAATTTTTTATCGAAACTTCTTTTTTTCGAAATTTTTTTATGTTTCGAATGTTTTCCGAAAATTTTCACACATTTTATCGAAAATTTGTATATACATTTTTATAAAAAAAATATTCGAAAAAATTTTTATACACATAAAAAAATTTCGAAAAAATAATTCGAAAATTTTTTTATACACAAAAAGTTTTCGAAAAAAAATATTGAAAATTTTTATATGTTTCGAATTTTTTTTCGAAAATTTTCACACATTTTTTCGAAAATTTTTTATATTTCGAATTCTTTTTCAAAAAATTTCACACATTTTTTCGAAAAATTTTATATACATTTTTATAAAAAAAATTCAAATTTTTTTATACACATTCAAAGAGGAAGAACATAAGGACTAACGATGCAAGCGATTGTTAGCTAAATGGACTAACATTGCCACATAATAACTAACGGTACAAACGTTTTGTTCAAGTTGAAACAAAATTTGAATGTAAGTTGGTTGTATCGATAATAAAAAAGTAAGTTATTCATTACAGTAAATTTTAAAAAGTACGTTGATATTCTATAGTCTTTACCCCTAAAACAAAGACTCAAGTATAACGCACCAACACAAGTTAGAGGTTGTTGTTTCACAAGTAAAGTAAATATTCTTCGCCTACGTTGTTCGACAATATGCTTCAAGTTTTAGGCATCCGATATTGAAGCCGTGTTCTACTTAGGGTTTGGATCATCGGCAATATAGAATTTTTCTAGTACGAATTAGAATAGAATAGTTGTAACTCGTTCTAGAGATTAAATGAGTACACATTCTATCTTTAAGATCTACTTGTAGTTCTTCTCATTGAATAGGAATACAAACATAATTACTAGTTTTTCTGTTGAGAACCTTTTTACAAGAAACACCCTACGAAAATCGAATCTGACTTTTTGAGTTTTCTTGCACATAATGGTTTGACTAAGTTAAGGACTAATAATGACTAGATGGGTAGTGGTGAACCGAAGGAAAATGGTAAGATATTCAACATAATAGCCATTAATGGTCAGTGATAAAACATAAGTTGACTTTTAATGGCCATCACAGATGGAAGTGGGAATGGGAACACAGCAAAGTTGTAGGTGCTGCCACTTTCACCCATGCATCCATATTACATGTTTGCACAGATTTCTTCATCTTTATTAATCAGATTTCTTGTTTTAATAGTGCTAAACGCGACAAAGATTCCATTACAAAAACGATTACACCGGTCCAAACAAAAAAGTAAGGAAATGAAATCACAAAATTCCAAAGAAAAAAAGATAGTCATCTCAATACTTCAATAACTCAAACTCAAAACTTTGTTGATTAGAGAGTTTGTTTGAAGGGTGTTTATAGACATTGGGCCAATATATTCTATATTTACCTAGCTTAAATATCAGTATAATTTTACATTTTCGACCCGTGTTCTAAAAACATTATACTTCTCGAAATCTTGTCTTGAGGTAAATATGAATTATGAAATTTTGAGATTTATATTTGGTAAACATAGGATTTTCTCTAAAGCTTTAGTTTAGAGTAAATTGCATAAATCGTCCTTTAAGTTTGGCCAAATTGCATGTTTCGTCTCAAACATTATCAAAGTGCAAGAATCGTCCCTGTGGGGAAACCTTTGGTGCAAGTATCGTCCCTGCGGGGACGATACTTGCAACAAAGGTTTCAACAAATGTTTCTCCACAAGGATACTTGCACCAAAGGTTTTCTCAGATGGACGATCTTTGCACTTTCGTAACGTTTGAGACGAAACATGCAATTTGACCAAACTTTAAGGACGATTTATGCAATTTACTCTTTAGTTTAAATGCATAAAACTTTGTATTACAATTTCATGTTCAATTGCAGCAACTTGCAATAATATTGTATGGCTGTGTGTAGTTGTCTCGTAGAAAGCAGCATGTAAATTTGGACCACACATATTGCTCCTTAATTTGATGGTTTATTCACATAAGCCATCACACATTTCACACACCACATATAAATTCATGAAGCATATTTACAGAACCTATTAAAATAGCAAAACCACTACTTCGTTTATATACATCACCATCGTTATACAAGTGCATGCATGGCTTATGAGCTGTTAAAAGTGAGTAATTAGCTAATATTCCAAACGGACAACTAAGCTCACGTCCAAGTTGAAGTATCTCCGATATCGATACTTGACCCTCTATCTATCTATCTATTGAATCATTACTGTGATTGTGATTTCCTCCCAATAAAGCTTTTGTAAATGTGTACTATGAAGTATGAACACATAACACCAAAAAGTCCTACTATTCTGCAATCTAAACTAGGTATAAAAGATCGATTTTCAAACATGAAAGTTACTGTAGGTTGGGTAATGTGTGTTGTTACAAATACGAAAAAATATCGATCACTACCAATATAGATAGTCGTACCTCGTAGATTAAACATATGTTATGTTAGCAAGCTAACCGGGCCAAAGATACATAGTAAGTCCATGACACAAGCCCATGGCCGGTTAAGCTAGAAGTATTTATACCCTCTCCACATATGGAGAGGGTGTTGGTTGTTCATTTGTTTCACACACACTTAATCTAATATTGTCTTTTTTGTTTCTCTCTCTAAGTGTTTATCCGACCACATATTTCTCTCTTTAAAACACTATTCTAATCTATCCATTATACAGTATGTGTTAAGATATTCTACAATTGGTATCAAGAGCCATGAGGTGTTTGTGAAGGTTTTGTGTGCGTTTTTCTACTCCTTTTGCTCGTGTAGTTTGGTTCGATCCATTCAAAAAGTTCACTTTTTGAGGGTTGAAAAACCATAAAGCTTTAAAATTTACTCTTTATGTATCTTTGTTTAGGCTAGAAGTACAAGAAAATCTTTTAAAAAACATCAAAAACTTCATCTTTTTGAGTCTTTTTGGTTAGAAAAAAAGTTTTGTACCAAGAATTTTGATTTCAATTTTTTCGTGTCAAAAACGTTAAAGTTTGTGTTTTTAAGGTTTTACTAGTCTTAGATAGGTAAGAAGTACAAAAAAAACCAGGTAAAAAGGTCAAAAAGTGAGTTTTTTAAAGATTTTTGGTTTTTGAGTTTCGAAGTCTATTGGGCGATTTATAGGTTTTCTATAGGCAAAGTATACGTAGTTCCTTGTTCAGGCGATTTATACGTGTTCTATAGGCGAAGTATACGTGATTCGTTATTAAAGCGATTTATACGTTTCCAATAGGCGAAGTATACGTGATTCGTTATTCAGGCGATTTATACATTTTTCATAGGCGATTTTTACGTTTTTCATAGACGATTTATACGTGTCTTCTAAATAGGCCATTTATATGTTTTTTTCCCTATAGGCGATTTATACAAGAGTCTGCTCAGGCGATTTATACGTATCTTCAACAAAGGGCGATTTATACGTTTTTGTTACAGAGGGCGATTTATACGTTTTTGTTACCAAGGGCGATTTATACGTAATCATTTGCAAGGGCGATTTATACAAAGGCAAATTATATGTGTTCATTTCCAAGGGAGATTTATACATTGTTTCTTAAGGAGATTTATACATTATTATCTTTGGTGATTTATACGTTTTACTTGGGAGAACTATACACTTTCTTTAGGTGAATTATACAGTTGTTCTTTGATCTGTAAAATCCTGTGAAAACTTAATTTCTCGGTTTTATCAAGAATTGTAAAATCCCGTGTATTCCAAAAGACTCAACTTCATTAATCAAATCTCACTTTAACACAACAACCTCCAATCACTGTACGATCATTTAATCTGTTCACATTAAAATGGATTCAATTATTCCACTTGGACAAAAGAATACTCTTGCGGAGTATATGATTCTCTCCGGTGCTGATAATCGTCCACCTGTGTTGGACAAGGACTTGTATGATTCTTGGAAAAGTTGAATGGAACTTTACATGCAAAATAGAGAACATGAAAGAATGATACTTAAATCAGTTGAAAATGGTCCACTCATTTGGCCTACTGTTGAAGAGAATGGAGTAATCAGAACAAAGAAATATGCTGAATTATCTGCTGCTGAGAAAATTCAAGCTGATTGTGATATGAAAGCTACCAATATCATTCTTCAAGGTCTACCAGCTGATATCTATTCACTTGTGAATCATCATAGAGTTACTAAAGATTTATGATAGAGACTTCAATTACTGATGCAAGGTACCTCTTTGACTAAGCAAGAGAGAGAGTGTAAGCTGTATGATGCATTTGATAAGTTTACTCACATTAAGGGGGAAACACTTCACAAGTATCATTTGAGATTCACTCAGCTGATTAATGATATTAACATCTACAACATGAGAATTGTAACATCCCGCTCTGATAAAGAGACCAAGAGTCACATTATGGTGTCATATCAGAACATATAAACGTAAGCGGAAGACTTTATTAAATAAAAATACTAAGTCATGAAACAAATGACTTCCAAAAGTATTCAATTTCAACAAAGACTAAATGAAAAGAGATATTCCAACGAAATAAGTCTTAAACATAAATCCAAACAAGGGAATCTATCAAGGGTCGGTCCTCTAAAAGCATCCTACTCTCAACCCTCAAATCCCAGCTTCCCGCTTATTACCTGCCGCAGGAAAAGAAAACGCGGCTGAGCTAACGCTCAATGAACAAATATAATAATAATGACGGTAATAAGATAAAAGAATGAACAAAACGGATCACGAGAATCTGCTTAACAAATGTCATATGAAGTAATAAGCGATAATTAAAAATTAAGGATAACAAAGGAGTGCCCACGAGCTCAACAAATGTCTAAACATGATACATGAATAGACCCTTAAACAGATATAATCAAATAGCCACATAATCAAATGTACACAGGCAAGCAACTCCTGATGTACCAAATGTGATATGGGGTGTATTGCACACACACTACCATTCACCTGAACTGAACGGAACAAAGTACCTAGGATGCATCCATACGCTCCCTGCAAAACAAAGTCATATCCATATACACAAGTACAATGACGAGTGTACATAAATGTAAGCTAATAATAATCAAAGGCCATCATTCAAAAGGGAACGCCGTGGACCAATCACACCGCCACAGATAGTGTCATGCCATTGGTGCATCAATGACATGGTCATGGTACCTCCATGACTAGTTCAAATAGCTCGGGCAAAGATTTAAGCAAAAGATATAACTGAACAAGTTACCAATAATCCAATCAAGATAACGAATCTAATATCATACGAAATATTCAAACAAGGATCAAAGGAATCACGAATACGAATATCAACGAATATTAATGAGTCATGAGAACGGATAGCAAATCAAATAGAGTATCAAATGAATATCAAATGAATCAAGTAGCTAAACAAATGAGAATCAAGTTATGAGATGTCCTTACTAAAAGGACGGAATATATGTACCTTAACAAACAAGCAAAGGAGAGAACGAACACGAAGACAAAAGATCACAACCTCTTCATTGAATCTATAAGAACCTATGATTACATGTCATTATCTATCTTATTTTATAATTTTTATCACTTGGTCTTACCATATATAGAGTTTAAGTGACTTAATTAGGGTTTCCTAAAATTTTAGAATCTGTCCAGTTTTTAAGGTAAGTTTCCAAGCTTAAAAGACCCATAAAAACACCTTCTAAAAATATACCAAAAATTACAAAGGTTCCCATATATTTCTAATATATCCTTGATTTTTGGTTGATTTTATTTCCAAGTTTACATACCCCTTTTACCCTTGTTACCAAAATTGATTCCGAAATTGATCTGATAGAACCTTCGAAAAGTAGACGCGTAAAAACCCTACTTAAACAACTCAGAAAATTCTAAAAATCATGGATGTAGCTGATATCATGAAGATTTACCAAATCAAATTTTAGAGGCTAACTCCTTACGGTTTGAGAATTAAAAATCAAATACTACTACTGAATTTTTCGGATAGAAATTCCAGATTCGACACTTAATCTTATAAAATCTAAAAATCGACCTTCCCGACCTCCAATTGACATGAGGCTGGATTTTACAGAAACTAGACTCTTTGAATTTAACTTTAGGCTCAAGAATCATATTAAAACTCATTTTTATCACCAGGATACACCCCGTTAAACATGACCCAAAATTCTGCCCAAAAATTTTAAACATAAAAACCCTAACTTTCACCAATCAAAACAAACCCTAAGGTTTCTAATCTTGTAGTTTCTTATTAATTAAACCATTAATGATATCTAGGGTTTCATAACATGATAATACACCATTTTAACAAGATTAAACCCTACAATTTAACAAGATTAAGAACACATGTTTTCTTTACAATCTTTTAGGTTTTTATGAAAACTTCATATGTGAATCATGGAATACAAAGATGAAACAAGGAACATGAAATACTTACGAAGATTAAGATGTGTTAGGATCATTAAAAGTGTCGATTATGTGATTTTGTATTATTTAAGTCATTAGTGTTTCTTTTGTTAATGTCAAAGTAGTTTGTAATAAGGTATATTATGCCAAAAGAATGAAATAACATAATTACCAAAGTCTAGGGACTAGATGTGTCAAGTAAGGAAAATAAGGAAGGGAAGGAGGCTTACCTCTCCTATAAATACCCCTCTAATCTTCATTAGAGGGTGCTGAATTTTGTAACAAACTCTTTCATTTCCCTTTATTTTATCATTTAAATTTCAAAGATTTGTCCCTCTCTACTATTCTCTCTATGCATTCAAGTTTGATATGATTGATTCAAGATTCATGTGACATAACAAGTGGTATCAATCGCCAATAGAGAATTAGAGTGTTCGTTTTGTGATAATTTTTCATGTTCGAGAAGTATAATATGAGATTCAAAGGATTCGGTTGAAGATTTTAAGCTTTCGAGATTAGTCTTGGCAGCAAATTCGAGTTATTGGACGTTATCGAGTGTTGTTTTTCAAATTCAGCAGTTCTCGGAAGTAGTTTCCTCGTTCTCGAAAGTAGTTGGTTATTCTCGGAAGTGTTTTCTTGTCATTTTAGCAAATTCAGTAGTGTTAATAGTATAGTTTCGATAGAAATATCTTGTAATAGATATATACGATCTTTCGGTTCTATCGAAAATCATATATTAGGATCTTACTATTAAACTCGATTTTGTCGAGTTTATAGATTTCACAATTTCGGTTCTATCGAAATTTATGAACTAAGGGTTTACTACGTTGAAACTCAGAAATAAGCTTTCAAAAGATTTAACATACATTCATTTCACGGTTTTATCGTGACTTGAAGTGTTGAAAAACAAATTTTCTCAAAAATTTACAAATTCAGAAATCAAATTCGGTTTTATCAAATTGATTTTAGTAGATTTTTGGAATATCTAGTAATCATAAATTTCAATTTCATCGAATTTGTGGTTATTAATATTCCATAATTGTTGAAATTTTCGAAATTTGGTTTGTAGTAAGAAGATTTCTGAGTTTGAGTGGTAAGAAGATTTCCGAGTTTGAGTAGTTTGAAGATTTCTGAATTTGATTAGTTTTAAGATTTCTAAGTTTGCTTAGTTTGAAGATTACCGAATTTGTTACTACGTATTGTCCGAGTTTGTATACTGTTCGAGAAGTGTATTAGTTTTTAGCTTACTTGTTATCCGTGAACAGTGTTGTCCGAGTTTGACTCTTGTTACCGAATTTGATACTATTCTCACAAATATCACTCATTTTTGTCTACAAAGATCCAATCTTTGAATCATAAGACATGTCGACATCCAAAACATATCAACAATCACTTGCTGATGCCGGTTCTGAAAATAGGCCTCCTATGCTTGAAAGGGGTAGTTTTATACCATGGGCAAGCATAGGAGTTTCTACTTGCAAGTGGCTTCTCAAAGCACTTGATGAAGGCCCTTATGAGTTTAAGAATTTCCTTCCTGAAGGCTCGACAATACCACGATTGCAAACTGCAGAGGATCTTGAAGGTGATGACTTATTGCTCTTCCCAATTCTCCAAAACTAAATGTCTGTATATTATCTTTGATAAACTTTAAAAGTATAATTAATAAGGGTGAAAAATAGCTTACCAACGCATCCAAAATAGAGAATGACAAAGAAAAACAATAAACTCTTGGGGTTTTATGTTCGGCCGAAAACCAATAGGCAAGGTAACACCCCAAAAAATTAACACTTTGTTCACCAAATTCTTGTATATTCTCTTCTTGATTATACCCTATGCTATAATTTAACCCACTATAATTCATCTAAATCCCTATATCACATTTTGAAGAAATTTAGTGATTCATAAAATTATTTGCATGTGAGTTTTCTTTTGTGGGGGATGATTGAGATTAATTTTGGGAGCATTTGTTGGTAATAAGGAGTGAATTTTGGTTGAAGGTTTTAAAGATTATGGAGAGGGTTTTGGAGTGTTGTTTGCTCGAACAGGTGGGGAAGGAGGGGGGAAGCATAAATTTTTAACGTTATGATCTATGTGGAATGTGTGTTAGTCGCCTTATATAAAAAACTAAATGGGAGTTTGTTAGTTTTGCGTTGGGTAAAAAAAAATCAATGAGGATGGCTTCGTGTTTGAGATAAAAAAAATGTAATTTAGGGTGTTGTGTGTTGTTGGGTTGACGAACCAAAGAAGAAGAGGGGATGTTTTTTGGGCCAAAATTTATTACTAGATTAACTGGTTCGTATTAATCTGGGCCCTATGACTCAACTTGACTCGTTAATTTTTATAAACATGAATTTTGACTCGGTTTCGGCTTAACATAAATAAGAATAAAGAAAAATAGAATTTATCAACAAAATAAATTTAAAACGGCTCTCGAGGCTAAAATATGACGTTCGTTGATTTCTTGATCGATAATGTAAAAAATTCAAATGATAGATTCATGATTATTTAAAATGACGATTTTTACTAATCAACTAAAAAATAAATAAATAAATTCAATGAAATTTAAAAGAAATAGAATTTTAGGCTCCGAATAATAGCGACGAGAAATATGAGTTTGCATCAAAATCAATGTTAAATTGATAAGAGAAATGTAACCACATAAAAGTGCCTCCTAAATTAATAAGAAAGTTAAAATATGATTCCGTTTGCTTTCGGTTTTAGACCTTTAAAATTGATTGGATGTTCACTATATAACATTTGCATTTGTTCATTTGTTTTCCGAGAACTAATTATGTGTTAAAGATCTTTATTACTGATTATTTTAAACTTTATGATTTTCACTCAACTTTGTTGTTGACATTTTAAACATGTTTTATCCCAGGTAATCAAGGCTGAAGGCAACGATGGCGTGGAGGTGGGCGTGTATGGTGATTGAATTAAAGGAAAGGCTACTTGTGTGTTCCGGTCTTTAAAACATTGTCTTGTGTTATGTTTAAATAATGTCTTTTATTTTGAACTATTGTCTTTAAATACTATTTGGTTGGGTGGGGGGGCTACGATTCTGTGGGAGCCTATAGCATATTAACTCTGAATAATATGGAAATCACTGGTGGTGTAAACGGTCTTATTAGTCTTTTTCTTTATTAGTGGTTATGGATGTATTTGTAACACCAAATTGCTAAATTATGCTAACGCAATCCGATGCCCCTGGGCAGGTGGTTACAGATTGGTATCAGAGCTTTAGTTATAGAGAACTAGGTTGTTTTCCAAACTCGGATTGTAAATTATTTAGATGTCAAATTATATAAAGAGTTTATGGTATAAGATTTGGTTCGCGTCTTTTGGAATAACTAAAACTATAAACGTTCTACACGCACGCCAAGACTCCTGTTTGCCATTTGTTACATGTATGTTGTATTATAAGTTGTTACGTGTAAGTATATTTGCAAACAACGATGACATGGCACATATGAGACAATAATTTTAAATAATTTTTGGATTAAATTTTGAATTTTCGAATTTATATTTATTTTTGCATTAAATTTCAAAACTTTTTTTAAAATATTGGCAATGACAAGGTTTGAACTCATGACCTATAGTTAATATTCAATCATGTTAACCAATTGAGCCAAACTACCATTTGTGTTTTACTATCCAAAACTATAATAATATCTTCTAAAAAACCATTTTGATATCTTTTGATTTAAAAATTATATTAAGATATACTCCTAAATTATATGGCATAAGATATACTCCCAAATTATATAATAATATCTTTAAAAAAACCTGATATCTTTTGATTTAAAAAGATATATCAAGGTATACTATCAACATATACATTACTATAATGGCGAATTAGTAGATGACCATAACTTTTTGCTTATATATTGTAGGTTGATGTTACTACGTAATGGGCTGATGGCCACAACTTTTGGCTTCTACATCAAGATATATTTTACTATAATGGCGTGATTAATTTAATTGAAGCTGTGTAGCCAAAGAATCCAACTCAAAACTATAATGGCGTGATATACATCAAGTATATATAATGGTTAATTTTTGAGACGTTATTTATGACGTGCTAAGTTGGATAAATTTATTATTGATTAAATTTTAGAAAAAACAAAAAGAAGCTTGAAGAACTTTTGCATCAATGGTCTGAGTGGCATGTTGGGAAATATATTATAAAAGACTTAATACTGGTAGTATAACAGTTAAGTCTGATAGTATTAGTTAGTTCTGGCAGTACTAATATTAAGTCTGGCAGTACTATAGTTAGTACTAGTAGAGTGGCAGTACTATAGTTAATACTGGTTGTGTTTAGTTAAGTCTGTTTATGTAACAGAATAGTGATAATGGGTATCTTAGAGATATCTTAGGAGATATCTTAGGAGATATCTTAGGAAAGGATATGCATTATCATTTCACACGTTTTATATAGCCTTTTAGGGTTTCCTTGGTGTATAAAAGGAACCCTATGGCATAGAGTTTTACATAACAAATAGTAGCATTGAAGCTTAATAGAAATCAATAGCAAAGTTAGTATTATATTGTGTTCTTCTTAATACTTGTGTTAAGATTCCGCATTAACACTTGGTATTCATAGTCAGTGTCTCTCACATAGTTGATTTGGATTTATTCAAGTTAGCTATTGTCTTACAAAGGCTATATAGATCCAAAACAAGGACCTACAAGTGGTATCAGAGCCAATAGAGGGACTCTGAGTAAGAAGAATCACTAGAACCACAAACAAACACTCTCTTTCAGATCTTTACAAAATGTCTCAACCTGCTAATGATGAGTTCTCTCAACATCTCAGTGATGATGAAGCATCAAACCATGAAGATGCATCAGACACTGGTGCTGCACCTAAACAACAACAACAGGTGATTCCTCAAACAACTGCTATCTCAAATATCAAACTCCCAATTCTGAAGAAGGAGGAGTATGATATATGGGCTATGGAGATGGAGCATTACCTTGAGTACATTGACAATGATGTTTGGAAGGTAATTCAGAATGGAAACTCCAAGAAGAGAATTTCAACTGGAAAGGATGGTGTAATTCGAATACTTCCACCAGTTACTGCTGCAGAAATTCAAGCTGTTGAAAAGGAAAGGAAGGCTAAGAATATCTTGCTGATGGCCATTCCCAAGGAACATATGAGAAGATTTCATGGAATGGATGATGCAAAAGAAATCTGGGAAGCCATCAGAACTAGGTTTGGTGGTAATGCAAATTCAAAGAAAATGCAGAAGGCTGTTTTCAAACAACAGTTTGAAGCATTTACAATATCCAGTTCAGAAGGGTTAGAAAAGGGATATGACAGATTCCAACAATTACTTTCTCAGTTGGAAGCTCATGGTGCTGAAGTATCAACTGAGGATGCAAATCATAAGTTTCTCAGATCTTTGCCCCCAGGTCCAATCTGGCACATGACAATGAGAACTAATCCAGAGATTGACAATTTATTCTTGATTGATTTGTACAATAACCTTAGAGTTTTGGAGCAGAATTCAAGGTGCTCAAAACATCCTTCAAGTGCTCAAAATGTTGATTTTATTTACAAAGCAAAAGTAGCACAATAAGGTTAAGTCTGGTTTTTCTGGTGATACAGTTCTTGCACTCCTTCTACTTCTTCAACCAATATTCCTGCAAAAAGAAGATTTTGCTGGTTTTGTGATGAAGTAATCTATTCCCCTTTTGCCACAACAAACAGAGATTTGGACTTACTTCATGAAGATTTGGAACAGATTGATGATGTGGATATTGAGACATGGAATCAATTTGCAAATAGCAATGATTGCTATTCGAATGGAAGAATTTCTATAAGCAAACAGGAGGAGCGTTTGCGTGGATGAAGAACCACTGTTGTTTTAAACAAAAGAAGCTTGATGTTTCAATTGTCACCAAACACTGCGTCACTTTGCTTTGGGGAATGTACAGCAAAGGGAACACATGATGGAAAGAAGAAGAGAGATTCTCTTTATCAACAACAAGAAACTGGGAAGCAAGAGAAGAATTAGATGGGTTTGCTGACAATGGATGATGGGATTGTCAATTGGGGAGAACATACTGAAGCTGAAGAAACAAATCATGCACTTATGCTATCGCTCAAGAATGAGGTAAATTGGTGTTCTAAAATTTACATTGATTATACAATACTCCTAAAACACTATGTGATGAACAAATGAATCAGTTAGGTGATCAAGAAGCACAAATTCTTGCCTATAGTCAAGCTGTTAAGAAACTAGAAGCTCAACTTGTTACTTTTCAAAAACAACAATTTTCTCTGAATGAAAAGCTTACTTTTCAGGCTAATGAAATATATGAAAAGCTGAACAGCTTAAACGATATAGGAGATAGGAATGAAGCTAGTCAAGAAAAGGAACAATTGCAGAAACAGTAGATTCATGGAAAAGGCTCTTCCAGAATCTTTGGAGATTATTGATTCTGGATGAGTCTCAGAACAGTCAAGTTGGCTTAGGATTTGAAATAAAAATCTAAACAATGCGGTTCTAGTTTTGGGGAAGAAAATGAACTTTTCTGTTTTTAAATGTTCAAAAGATGATTCAAAAGGAACGCCTTCGTTACAGTAGATTTACAAAGACAATGATTTTAAAGGAGTCCCACAACCCTTAAATGGAGATATACTCCTAAAACCACAAGAGGAAATTGATGATCTTGTATGTTTATGGTAAGAAGGGTCTTCAAAAAACCTGAAATAAGTATGTCCAAATGACAATTCTTCTGAGCATTCTACCTGTCAATCAAATGGCAGTGAAGGATCTTATGGAAATACTCTGAGCACTCTTTTGGAGACTGAATCAGAAAGTTTAGATGAACCAAATGAGATGTCGAAGTCAAGGTTGGAAGTAACTAATGAAAAAGATGTGTCTGCTCCCAAAATCAAAGAAGTTGCACTAAGTTGTGTCTCACACATAAAAAACTCCTAGGAACCACTCAAAGATAATGAAACCATAACGTTACTAGGAAGAATTGGGAATGATATGATGGAAAGGAGAATAGTGGGAAGGTTACTCTTTTACAAGAGACAGGTTTTATTTGAGGTAGTCTAAGTAAGTTCATTAGAAGATTGTCGACTATTATGATGATAGAACAAGGCAAGGGAAGCTGAGGTAAAGAGGGTTGTTAATACTGGTAATGGGGTGACAAAACCTGTTTGGACAAATGCAAACAGGATTAATCACTCAATAAATTTGTTCTAGATCACACAAAAAATTTAAAGCTGGTAGGCCAAAGTTTAAATTCTGTTTAGGACCTTAATATTAATACTGGTAGGACAAATATTAGTTCTGGTAGGCCTAAAGTTAATACTGTTAGTCCTAAGGTTAATACTGCTAGTTCTAAAGTTAATACTGTTAGACCTAGACCACCAGCACCTCACAAGACCTCAAATAGTTTAAGTCCCAAAAGACCACAGATGAATCAAATTAATCAAAGAAGGGATTTCTCCATCATATTCCTTGTAAGAAGACCCTTGACAAACTCTACAGCACAAATGGCTCATCTAATGTGTAATGGGAAGTTAAGGGATCTGCTGTTAAGACCTCAGCAAGTTATAATTGAAGGAACTTTAGACCAAACTTCAATTATAACATTGGACCTACTTTTAATAGAACTGTGAATACTAATGGTCCACAAGGCAGACCCAAGCCTGCAAAGGCCTAGGTCCCTAAGAGAAACTAATTTCTCTTATTCATGTGCAGGAACATCCATAAAGAACATGATAGATAGAGGTTTATTTGCTAGTGGCTGATGCTAGGGCACTGACAGGTAACAAGGTCACTAGAGGATTTTGAAGATTCAATGGGGGATCTGTTACCTTTAGAAGATAGCAAAGGCTACATATTGGAAAAGTAGAATAAGAGTCGGTAATTTAGATTTTTGATAGTGTGTCCTTTGTTAAAAGAATTAGTGCATTCTTAACCTTTTCAATAATCACAATTTGTGATAAGCAGCAGAGTTCTTTTTACTGAAACTGAATGTCTTGTTGTGTCTTCTGACTTTAAGATGCCTGATGAAAATCAGATACTCTTAAAGGTCCCTAGACATCACAATATGTACAGTTTTGACATGAAGACACCTTCTCCTGCTAAAGGTTTTGCCTGTTTGATTGCTAAAGCCACATCTGATGAATCTAAATTGTGGCACAAAAGATTAAGTCATATCAATTTTAAAAATCTAAACAAACTCGTGAAGGGAAACCTTGTCAGAGGTTTACCTTCTAAGGTTTTCAAAAATGACCACACATGTGTTGCCTGCCATAAAAGGCAAAAACATAGGCTCTTGCAAGGCCAAGTTAGAAAGATGACTCACCAAGCCACTACACACTTGCATATGGATCTTTTTGGTCCTACTTCTGTGAAAAGCATTAATCATGCAAGTTATTGCCTTGTAATCACTGATGATTGTACCAGATTTTGTTGGGTATTCTTTTTGGCTTCTAAGGATGAAACTAGTGGCATTCTTCAAACCTTTATTAGGCAGATTGAAAACCAGCTTAGTCATAGAGTTAAAATCATTAGATCAGATAATGGCACTGAATTTAAGAATAGAGATATGCTTGAATTTTGTGGTAACAAGGGAATAAAAAATGGAGTATTAGTAATGCCAGAACTCCACCAACAAACTGGTGTTGCTGAAAGGAATGAAAGAACCTCTAATTGAGGCTGCTTGAACTATGCTAGCAGATTCTCTCTTACACAACACTTTTGGGCAGAAGCAGTTAGTACTGCATTGCTATATTTTTAATAGGGTAAGAGTGACCAAAACCTCAACACAATAACTCCATATGGCTTTTGTATTGGCCCACAAACAAATATAAGTACATAGACCTTTTGGGTGTCATGTTACCATTCTAGGATACTCTTATGTGTGCTTGTTGAAGTTTGATGGAAATATGATGAGGGATTCTTAGGTGGTTCTCATAAAAGCAAGCCTATAGGGTTTATAATTTAGTAAACCAAAAGACTAGATAGTAAATCTGCATGTTAATTTTCTTGAAGAAAAAACCCAATGTCAAAAGGAGTAAGGATATAGATGTGTTTGATATTGATATCTTATCTGTTCTATGACACATATATTCCTGTATGTTTGGAGAATCAAGCTAACAATGCAGGTATTTCAGAGGAAACTAACAGTGCAGGTACTTCACAAACTCCAGAGTCTATTGCTTCTGAGGAAAAAGATGAGGAAGTAGAGTTTATTGTTGTGCCTTCAGCTGTAAAGATTCCTGAAGAAAAAGATGAATCAAGGACATCTTCCACAAATTCAAAGAAAGAGGAGACCTTGACAGAACCTCAAAAAGAGATGAAGGATTCCTCTACTGACCCTTTAGAAGACAATCCTAAGATTCAAGCTTTTAGAAGAGAGTTGGAAGAAATTGCCCTAAAGCATTTAGGGACAGTTCCTGAAAACAACACTACCAGTATTCCTTCAGTTAATACTGGTAGTCAGATAGTTAATACTGGTAGGCTTGATCATGATGATTCACTTATGCCAGAGCTCGAAATCTTTCACAAGCCTGAGACAGGAATTTTTGATGAGGCATCTTATGATGAGGAGGGTGTGATAACTGACTTCAACAGTCTTCCTACAGAAATTGAAGTCATCTATCCTACACTAGGATTCATAGTATCAGACCAAAAAGTCAATACTTGGTGTCCTAAGTCAGCTGTGCAAATAGGGAGCAAAGTGCAGAATCGTCAGGAGCCATGCTTTCTCAGTCATATTCAAAATCAGCAAAGAAACAATCACAAAGATCAATATCATTGTTTGTTTGCGTGTTTTCTATCTCAAGAGGAACCTAAAAAGACTGCTGAAGCTTTACAAGATAACAGTTGGGTTCAAGCCATGCAAGAAGAACTGTTACAGTTCAAGCTACAACAAGTATAGGTTCTTGTAGATCTACCTCATGGAATGAAGGTGATTGGCACCAAGTGGGTCTACAGAAACAAAAAAGATGAAAAAGGTGTGGTTGTAAGGAATAAAGCAAGATTGGTGGCCCAAGGGTACACACAGGAAGAAGGTATTGACTATGATGAGGTTTTTGCTCCTGTGGCAAGAATAGAAGCTATCAGGTTGTTTTTGGCCTTTGCCTCATTTATGGGGTTCATAGTATACCAAATGGATGTTAAAAGTGCTTTTCTGTATGGCACTATTATAACACCCTGTGTTTTCAAGTCATTGACGACGTCAACAAATCCGCAATGTACTTTTTGTAATGTACGTGTTCACTTTAAATCATAAGCGATAGGTTAAATCGCGTACGCCAAAAATTAGCGTTCAATGTAAACGAGCATCAAACAATTAAATGTTTACATCAAGCAAGAGTTATATAATTATTTTGAGGATAATTATTAACTTTGTTCATTTTATTTTTATCGGATACGTTAAGTGTATACGTTTCGCGATAAATTGCATTTAGGCACTCCCGGAACCACAAAAACTTTTCTACGCTTCAACAAATACCCACTTTTATACCCAATACATAAAAATTACATAAATATATCATGTATATCTTACTTTTGCCGAAAATCTTGCAACATATACAAAGATATACATGAAAAATGAGTGTAAACTTGCAACTTGGTCAATTACACACCATACTTCTTTAATGGCACACCATACCTAGCTTACCTTGACTAATGACCATACCCATGGCCATACCTAAGACCATGAGCCATTCCTATGACCATGATGTGTTCCCTTGACTAGAAATACTACTTATATACATATATCTAGTGATGAGAGAAAAGTAGCAAGTAAAACACTTAGTGAAAATCAAACATAACCTCCTTTTTCCTCTCTTTGAGCTCACGGCATACACCAAGCAACCACACAAACCCATATCAATTTTTATACAATCCATACACTTCTATATACACCTATTCTAAGATATACTAAGGCATTTGCAAGCATTGAATCACCATTTCCAAGTATTTCTCAAGTAAAAGAAAGTTAGGGTTTCTATTAAGGAAAATAGGGTTTTATTTGTGGTAACGCTGGATTTTGTGGCTAACAAGGGTTAACACTTAATTATCATATTCATCTCTCATCTTAAAGGTCATTGAACCTCTTTTGTTTTTATAATTTTCATTTTTTATGCACATGGATTATTGTATTTAGCTTATATCACATATTAGGTTATATTCATGAATATGATAAGTTCTTATAATTGAATGATCATTTTCCACATCCATTACATGTAGTGTTATTATTACATAATGTTAAAAAGGATGAGAAATATATTGTATTCAAGCTATTTCGGTAGTAAAAATGATTATGGGTAAATTAGGGTTACTTAAGTAATTTATGGGTTTTAAAGTATTTATTGGAATTGTTCACTTGGAACTTGGGACTCATTAGGACTATTATGGACAAGTAAGTGCTAATATAAGGATGATATATAATATATATGATATATGAGACATGTGGTAAAATACAAAAGTAATAAAGTATAAAGAAAAGATCAAAAATGGACTCAACAAACTCAAGCAAACATTCTGTCCAAGATTCGAATTTTTACACATCCATTTTATATTTTTGTAAGATAATACATTTCACGACGATTCCGAAAAGTTAATGAAAACTTGTTAAACGGATTAATAACGAAAAGTTACGTTAAAAACGAGTTATAACGTTATAACGAAGTCGTAAGTAAATTTTGATAAAAATTTTTATAAAATTATAATCAGCTAGGGTTGATATTTTTAAAACTAATACATATTTTTAGGATTCCAAAATGATAGAATCGTATTTTTTCATTAATAACGAACAAGTATGAATTTCGCATGTTTACGAAAATTAATTATTTTATAAAACTATTTTTATAAAAGGTTACTATTCCTGACAGAAAGTTATATTTTTGTTAAAAACCTCATAAAAAATATAGAACTTTCAAATACGAGAAACGTCCTCGAAAGGAATCGTTAAAAAACGGAGCTATAACGAATAAATACGCTTTACGGGTTTTACGACGACGAATACGATTTTTATAAAACTCCGTCTGATGTGAACAAGTAAAAGTTACTCTTTCACCAGTAGGTCCGAAATTCACAAATATCAATTTATGTTTAACTCGTCTTGATACGAAAAGATGGACATAAGAAACGCGAGAATCGGGTTTAAAACGCGAAAGTTACGCCAGTTTTACTAAAACGGTAATTATAAACGTTTTAACTTGTTAAACACAATTTTACCAAAACCATTAGTTGGTGATTAAGCTATATAGAATATTATGTGGTTATCAAAGTACTATATTACTAGGGAGTTTCATAATGAGGCCTCTTCGGATGGCGTTTCGACGAGTTGTTGGATTTACGATTTAAAGTGTCCTAACTCCTCGAACGTCATGTCATGACCTCTTTAATTATGATAGCCCGAACGATAGTACGATATAATCTATAGGATTACATTCAATGTTATCAATAAGTACTCGGTACTTATACGACCTATGATAATTTAGGTTGCATTCGATCTTTTACGTGACGCATTATCTGCGATATTTGGATTATCAGAACTCAAGGTGAGTTCATAGCCCCACGTTTTACATGCTTTTGTTTTTACAAAGTTTTTGGGGTGAAAAACATGCAATGTTTTACAACTGGACACAAGTGGTTAAGTTTTATATTATGATTACATGTTGCCTAAGTAGCGATAACCCAATCTGAGCCCATTATCATGAACTGTTAATTACGAGCGCGAAGTTATGAATAGATTATTGGGTTTGAACAAACCCCGTTCGGGTGATTAGCTATCACTGCGAAACGAAAGATTTACATGTCGAATATAGGCTGTTGCGGGTTAGACATCACCACGGCAAACTGGCCATTTAATTTGGCATCCATACATGTTCAAAGCTTCAGTGTCATGAGGCTTATGAGCTACGTATATTACATTTATATGTTATCTGCCATGTGTTGCATTATAATACCTTGGGAGATCTTGTGGTCCTACAATATATGATTTATCAAACCTATGAATTCACCAACATTATTGTTGACGTTTTAAAGCAATGTTTTTCAGGGGATCAATAAGCACGAGGTGCGATGGATACATTGGTGGTTTTGATTTGGATGTCATGCATTAAGATTTTGTCGCATTTCATTTTGTTATTGTTATAGGACGGCATTTCTTTGTATTTTGATCAGTGGAACAAGTTAAGCTTCGGGTTATGTAACAATTTCTTTGGTTAAATCAATGTATCGTTTTCAAACGACTTTTGGTCGTTCTATATATATTCTTTTGTTATGGTCTTGAATGTAACACGCCCCGGACCCTATTTCGCTGCGACCCAATTTGGGGGTGTTACAGATTGGTATCAAGAGCAAGGTTATACGAGGACAGGTCAATATGTTTTTGCTGGACTATTAACGTTTTCAAACAACGAATTCATACAATGGGGTTTTACCCGGGACATTACATATGTGCATAATTCATGTATACACTGCTTGTTGCTTAGTTAGTTGGACTAGATGATCGTAATGATATACATGTTATGATTATAAATGTATATTATAAGAGTCTTATATAATATACTCATATAAGCCATTTCTGCTGGTCACAGCAGTCATGTCAGCTGATTCTGCCGTTACCTATACGTCTGTTCACTCTGAGGCACGATCTTGGAGTATTCCATCTGAGGATCCTTACGAGGAGGCTGCCCAACAGTTGTTTGAGCAGGCACCACGTTCTCCAGAGTATGTACCGGAGAACCATATACCAGTGTACATTCCTGAGCCTGAGCATCCTGAGGATTTAGTGCCAGCTGAGGCGGATGAGGACCTATACCTCTTACCACCATCCTTTTATCTCCACGTAGTTCGACCTGTTTAAGTCTAGCGCACTCGAGGTGAGATGAGAGATATCGGATCAGCTTCTTATTCACTACCACCCATCAGGGACCCACATTGTTACCTACTCCCTTTGTGCACCTTCTATAGCCACAGAGTTGATTAATCCCGAGGCTGACACGCCGCCTCGGAAGAGATTACTACTTACTACTCCCAGACCTGGGTGTGAGATTGGAGAGAGTTCTGCTGCTGCTGCTGCAAGACAGCCAGGACCCACTATAGAGACCAGATCTAGATTACTGAGAGGAGGATTATGACGCTTAGAGTTGGTCACAGGAGGATAATACCAAGTAGATGTTTGCACTAGAGAGAGTTCAGAGTTTGTACACGTCATTTCGATGCCCAAGGATCGTGCGCTGTGAGAGCTGAGATTGAGGTATTTGAGGAGAGAGAGGACTTGCTTACGCGCAAGAGGGTATGGAGACTCGCAGGCCTTGGCTAGGTCTGAGGTCACTGCGGATATTAGAGGGCGCGAGTTTCAGTGTTTGAGACTGAGGGCATCGCCCTCAGTGGACAGGTCAGGCTTGCGAGGATCTTGTGTTCAGGGCATATCATGCGTACCCAGGCCTTGGGGCTGGAGCTGCGCGTTGACCCATTGGGGACACTGCGTAGCAGTTCTAGACTTTGGGGTGTTTGATTGTATTCTTACTATGCAGTCTGTTAAGTTTTAATGGGTACTCCAAGCTTGCAGGCGGTATAGAATCTTTTGTTTTTGGTTAGCTATCCTGATAGATCTTTTGTTACTGATTTGCTATCCCGTATAGCCTTCTAAGTATTACGGGTAACTCTGGTAGTAGGGCTCTATGTTGATTTCATTTTGTACTAGCGATAGGGAACATTTTGTTCCAAACAGATCATGTATTTTTCCAGGTTATATATGGAATGGATGTATTGATGTTATGTCGATTCTTGGGTTGGTTATATGTTTCACTGTGTTATGTGATTCACTTTATTATCATGGATATGTTATGTCCATGTTATGATTGTATGAATATCTACGGGTTTGTATTTTTCTTATGGATTGAAGAAAAATGGCACCAAAAAGGAGCCACAAGGTCAAACACGGGGCCACAACAACAACCCCAGCCCCAACAGCAACCACAAACCACTACGGTTCACCATTGCCCAACTCAAGTATTGAGTTGATCAAGTGTTTAGTGCCACTCTAGCCGCACCATGAAGCAATCCAGGAATGGCACTTGATAGCCATTCTTTCGGGAACGGGATGTCAGGGATCTGAACGCGTTGCTCGAGCGAGCACTTACCAGGATTTCATGAAGTGCAAACCTCTGTATTTCAAGGGCACTGAGGGAGTGGTTGAGTTAACCCAATGGTTTGAAAGAATGGAGACTGTCTTCCGAATAAGCAACTGCTCGGTGGAAAACCAGATCAAATTTTCTACTTGTACTCTTTTAGCAGGTGCTTTAACATGGTGGAATTCCCATGTTATGACTGTTACTCATGATATTGCATATTCAATGACTTGGGTCGATCTGAGGAAGAAGATGACTGACAAGTATTGTCCCCGAAACGAAATGAAGAAGCTTGAGGCGGAATTGTGGAACTTGAAAGTGATAGGTACTGATGTGGTCAAGTACAACCAACGTTTTCAAGAACTAGCACTGCTGTGTGTTAGGATGTTCCCGGAGGAGTCAGACAAAATTGAAAGGTATGTCGGGGGATTGCCCGACATGATCCATGGAAACATCGTGGCTTCAAGGCCAAAGACCATGCAAGAGGCTATTGAAATGGCCACTGAACTGATGGACAAGAGAGTCAGTACCATTGCGGAAAGACAAGCTGAAAACAAGAGGAAGTTTGAAAGCACTTCCCGAAACAATCAGAATCAACAACAACAACAAGATAAGAGGCAGAACACCGGCAGGGCATACACTGCTGGATCGGGTGATAAGAAACAATATGGGGGATCTAGACCCCTATGCTCAAAATGCAATTACCACCATGACGGTCCGTGTGCTCCAAAGTGCTATAAATGCAACAAATATGGTCACATCGCCCGTGACTGTAGGGGTACGGGAAATGCCAACAACATTAACAACCAGAAGGGCACCGGATCGGGTCAGAAACCTACTTGTTTTGAGTGCGGAGCTCAGGGACACTTCAAAAAGGAATGTCCAAGGATGAAGAACAACAAAGGCAACCGTGGTAATCAAGCTGGGAATGACAGGGCTCCAGCGAAGGTGTATGTGGTTGGAAATGCGGGGGCAAACCCAGACAACGTCGTTGCGGGTACGTTCCTTCTAAACAACCGCTCCTAAACAACCGCTATGCCTTATTCGTGTTTGATACGGGTGGATCGAAGTTTTGTGTGTCTACTGCATTTTAGCTCCTTTAAATTGGAATCACGCCATCTAACCTAGATCACTATTATGATTCGAACTAGCTGACGGGAGGATAATTGGGGTGTATAACACTATACTTAAGGTTTGAACATTAAATTCTAATACCCAACCAGTTCAATGTAAAACTTATTGCCTATAGAACATCGGTAGTTTTGACGCTATAATCGGTATGGATGGTTGGGCGAAATACCAAGCGGCATTGTGTGTGCTAAGAAGAATTGTTGGGCATTCCCTGGAAAAATAAAACCTTAATCCATACACGGTGATGGAAGTACCCGGGATATGTGACACGGATTAAACACCATTTCCTTGCACTTAACGCTGAGAGTACATGGAAAAAGGCGTTTTCCCTCTTTCTGGCAATATTACTGCAAAAGAGATTGAAGACATGTCGGGTAGAAGCGATCGGGCGAGGCTCTTCGTACCAATAGTTCAAGACTTTCCTGAAGGTATTTCCTGAGGACTTGTCGGGTCTTCCTCCGTATCGACAAGTGGAGTTTCAAAATTGATTTGGTACCTGGGTCCTGCACTGTAGCAGGGTTACCTTATCGATTGGCGCCTTACGAGATGATAGAGTTATAAGGACCTTGTTCCTCAACCTGGGAGCTCCGGTCTTGTTTGTCAAGATGAAAGCGGATCTTCTGGATGTTGCATTGATTTACCGGAATTGACATAAAACTAATGGTAAGAACCGTTATCCGCTCACAAGATTTAGATGATTTATTTGATCCGCTCAAGGGTTGAGGGTTTACTCGAAAATCGACTAAGGTCAGGTTATCAACAATTGTGGGTATCGAGAAGAAGACATTCTGAGACTGCCTTCAGAACTCGTTTGATGGCCATTACGAATGTTCAAGTTTTGCCGTTTGGTTTGACAAATCGCACTGCTGTATTCATGGACTTATGAATCGGGTATGCATTCCATTATCTGATAAATTCATGTTTATCTTTATTGATGATATTCTGATTTATTCGAAGAACAAGAAAGAACATAAGGAACACCTTAAGCAAATCTTAGAATTGCTTAAGAAAGAGGAGTTGGTATGCCAAGTTTTCCAAATGTGAATTTGGATCCTAAAGTACAGTTCCTAGGTCACGGATTGTTTGTAAGGGTATTCACGTGGATCCCGCCAGATTGAATCCATTAAGATTGGAACATCTCCTAAGTTACAACGGTAGATACGTTCAATTATTAGGCTTGGCTGGGTATTACCGAAGATTCATTGAAGGTGTTTTTCAAAGATCGCCAAACCAATGACTAAGCTTACTCAAAGAAGGTCAAGTTTGAGGGGGCGATAAACAAGAAGAGTTTTCATGTTTGAAGCAAGAGTTGTGCAGTGCATCAATCCTTGCATTACCTGGAAGGAGCGATGATTCTTCATCGCAAACTGCGACCTTCAAAGAAGGGTTTGGGTGCTGTGTTGATGCAAAGAGAGAAGGTAATTTCTTATGCATCACGCCAGCTGAAGATTCATGAGAAGAACTATGCATACTCATTGATAGAACTTTGGTTGCAGTGGTGTTTCGCTCTCAAGATCTGAGACATTATTTATATGGAACTAAGTGCTACGTGATTCACCGATCACAAATAAGTTTGCAACACATTTTAGATCAAAAAGAGTTGAAAATGAAGGCAACGCGATGGTTAGAATTGCTAAGTGATTACGATTGTGAGATTCGTTATCACCTAGGGAAAGCAAATGTCGTTGTGTTGCTCTTTGAGCAGGGAAATAAGAACGGAACACATTTAAGAGTTCGAGCCTTGGTATTGACTATTAGCTTGTTGCTTCCCAAACATATCTTAAATGCTTAGGTCCCGAAGCGCTGAAAACCAGAGAACATTAAGAGTAAGACATTGGGGAATGTTGACTCGAACATCTAAATTTCCAGAAAGCGGTTAGGTACAAAGGTTGGAACTAGCGTGCGGATGGGAACCTTCGTGCCTCAATGCAGGAAGCTGGTTTACCTTTGTTTTATTAGCGATTTGGGGGGGGGCGGACTGTGATCATGACGAGTCCTACAAATCAAAATACTCTATTCATCCGGGTCCGACAAAAGGGTACCAAGTCATGGAGATGGCTATATTGGTGGCCAAACATAAAAGCGACATAGCCACTTATGTTAGCAAGTGTTTGACCTATGCTAAGGTCAAGGCTGAACATCAAAGGCCATCAGGATTGTTGGTACAACCCAAGATACCCGAATGGAAGTGGGACAACATCACTATGGATTTTGTCACGAAGCTTCCTAAGACGTCTCAAGGCTATGACACAATTTGGGTGATCGTTGACCGACTCACTAAGTCTGCGATCTTCACACCAATGAGGGAGACCGATCCTTTGGATAAACTTGCAAGATTGTACCTAAAGGAGGTGGTCACGAGGCATGGAATACCCGTCTCAATCATTTGTGATCGTGACCCAAGATTCGCATCAAATTTCTGGAGGTCACTTCAGAACGCTTTGGGTACTAATTTGGATATGAGTACTGCGTACCATCCACAAACAGACGGGCAAAGCGAGAGGACCATTCAAACTCTTGAGGATATGCTGCGTGCTTGTGCAATCGACTTTGGAAAGGGTTGGGTTAACCATTTGCCATTGGTCGAGTTCTCATATAACAATAGCTATCACGCTAGCATCAAGGCCGCACCATTCGAAGCACTTTATGGTCGAAAGTGTCGTTCACCTGTTTGTTGGACTGAAGTTGGAGAAGCTCAAATACTCGGTCCAGAACTAATTCAAGAGACCACTGAGAAAATCATCCAGATCAAGCAAAGGATGCAAGCCGCTCGTGATCGACAGAAGAGTTACGCTGACTTGAAGCGTAAACCAATGGAATTCCAAGTCGGGGATAAAGTTATGCTTAAAGTTTCGCCTTGGAAAGGGGTCGTACGTTTTGGCAAACGGGGGAAGTTAAACCCTAGGTATGTTGGACCTTTTAAGGTGATAGAAAGGGTTGGAGAAGTTGCTTACAAGCTTGAACTTCCAGAAGAGTTGAGTAGAGTTCATAATACGTTTCATGTATCTAATCTGAAAAAGTGTCATGCCGACGAACCATTAGCCGTTCCGTTGGATGGACTTCATCTTGATGACAAGCTTCATTTTGTTGAGGAACCGTTAGAAATAGTGGGCCATAAAGTTAAACGTTGTGAGGCGAAGTCGGATCCCATTAGCTACAGTGCTGATGGAACTCCAAGAGAGGGTCTGAGTTTCACCATGGGGAACGTGTAAGACCCAATTCAAGTAGAAATTAACCACGCCTGTCTTCAATGAGCGCATCGTCGTCAAGTGCTGCATCGTAAGCCTTGAGGAACTAGGCTCGGTTAATGGGGGAATAAAAGTCTATATAACACCCTGTGTTTTAGAGTCATTGACGACGTCGATAAATCTGCTATTAATTTTTAGCGTTGTACGCGTTTGCTTGTAATTTCATGAATTAAGTTTATATCGCGTAAACTAAAAATTAACGTTCAATGTAAACGGGCATCAAACAATTAAATGTTTACATCAAACAAGGGTTAAGTAATTATTTTGAGGATAATTATTAACTTTGTTCATTTTATTTTTATCGGATACGTAAAGTGTATACGTTTCGCGATAAATTGCGTTTAGGCACTCCCGGAACCACCAAAACTTTTCTACGCTTCAACAAATACCCACATTTATACCCAATACATAAAATTTACTCAAATATATCATGTATAGCCCTATATTGCCGAATTTCTTGCAATAGATACAAAGATATACCAAAAACCCTTCCATTTGGTCAATGTTCAACACTACTTCATTAAAACCACACCATACCATGTCTATTTGACCAAAGACCCATCCCTAAGACCAATGACCATCCCTAAGACCATAACATGTTCCCTTGACTTGTCCTACACCATATATGCATGTATCTTATAAGATATAGCTCACACATTGCTTAAACACTTAGAGAAAAATTCACAAATACTCCCTTTGGCACTCATAGAGCTCACGGCTCACATAGGGCTCCCAAGCAAATCCATACAAAATTTTATACAACCCATACACACCTATACACATCTATTCTAAGATATTCTAAGGTGATCCCAAGCATTGGCTAAGCTTTTCCAAGTATTACTCAAGAAAAAGGAAGCTAGGGTTTTGTTAAGTAAACAAGGGTTTTTATTTGTGCAAGCTTTGGTTTTGTGGCTAAACAAGGGTTTAGCACTTGCTTATCATCATTCATAAATACCTCATAAGGTTTACTTGAACTCTTTTATTTTCTGATATGTTTCATTTTTATGCATATGATATTTTCATTTAGCTTAATCACCATTTAGGATTATTAACATGCTAAAAAATGAAGTTTTTAATTGTTGTCAACATAATGTTAAACTTATATATACCTTATGATGTTAATGACATCATGTTAAAATGGTCACACAAGTGATTTACACTCTTGGTTAAACATGAAAATGATTATGGGTTAATTAGGGTTTTTATAGTTTCATAATATGTTTCAAGATAAAGAAATACATAAGACATGTTAATATTAATTATGGACTCATATTAATGTTACTTAAACACTAAAATAAAGTTATCTTGGAAGAAATACACGTGGTACACACTTGGTTATGTATAAAATATGATTATATGGACAAAACTCAGTGATTATGGATTCTTATAAAAAGTTAATGGTTTATTATGTAGATAAACGATTGTAATATTTGGACAAAGGGACAATAAAAAGGACTATGGACATAATATATATGTAATATATATGATAAATATAAAATATAAGATTTTGTGTAAAGTATAGATGAAAAACAAGGAAACAAGAGCTTATTTGGCTTAACAAACTATCACAAAACATTCTTCCAAAATTCGAAAATTAACATATCCATTTTTTTTTTTTTTTAAGATATTTCCTTTTCACGCGTCCGAAAAGGTTAATGACAACTTGTTAATAGGATTAATAACTGATGAAAAGTACGTTAAAAACGTGTATTACTGTTAATAACGACTATAGTCGTAATAAATTTTTATAAAAAACATTTTTATAAAATTATAAACAGCAAGTGTTGATATTTTAACAAATTATACTTTTTTTGGGTTTCCAAAATGATAAGAATCGTAATTTTTCAATTAGATAAGAACGAGTTTATGAATTTCGCGAGGTTACGTCAATTAATACTTTTATTAAACTATTTTTATAAAGTTACTATTCATGACAGAAAGGTTATATTTTTGTAAAACCTCATTAAATATTTGAACTTTCAATTACGAGAACGTCCTCAAAAATAATCACTTACAAATGGAGTTAACGAATCAAAATACGACGTTTAGGGTTTTACGGGACAATTAAATCGATAAAAATATTATAAGGTCTGATGTTAACAGTAATTTTTACTGTTCACCAGTAGGTCCGAAATTCCTAAAATGTCCAATTTATGATAACTCGTCTTGATACGGAAATGTATGGCATAAGAAAGAGGGAATCGGGCTTTAAAACGTGAAAGTTACGCCAGTTTTACTAAACGGTAATTATAAATGGTTTTACTTATTAAACAAAATTTACCAAAACCATTAGTTGGCGATTGAGCTATATAGAAACTATTATGTGGTTAACGAAGTACTATAATTAGAGGAGTTTCATAATGAGGCCTCTTCGGATGGCGTATCGACGAGTTGTTGGATTTACGATTTAAAGTGTCCTAACTCCTCGTACGTCATGTCATGACCTCTTTAATTATGATAGCCCGAACGATAGTACGACGTAACAACTATAAGATTATATTCAATGTTATTAATTAAAGTACTCGGTACTTATACGACCTATTGATAATTTAAGGTTTGCGTTCGATCTTTTACGTGACGCTATTATCTGCGTATTTGGAATTATCAGAACTCCAAGGTGAGGTATAGGGTCCCCGTGTTTACATGCTTTTGTTTTACAAAGTTTTTGGGGTGAAAAAATGCAAAGTTTTACAATGGACACAAAGTGGTTAAGTTCACATTAGGTTTAACAGGTTGCATAAGTAGCGAGAACCCAATTGAGCCACTTATCTTGAATGTTAATTTACGATGCGCGAATGTTATAAAATAGATCTTATTGGTTGGACAACCCCATTCCGGAATGTGATTGCTATTACTAGGGAAACGAACGTATACCATGTCGAATATAGGATGTTGCGGGTTAGAACATCACCACGGGCAAAGTAGGCCATTAATTTGGCATCCATACACGTCAAGCATCAGTGTCATGAGCTTAGAGCAACGTAATTACATTTATATGATGTCTGCATGTGTTGCATTATCATACACTTGGGAGATCTTGTGGTCCTACAATATATGATTTATCAAACCTATGAATTCACCAACATTATTGTTGACGTTTTAAAGCAATGTTTTTCAGGAGATCAATAGGCACGAGGTGCAATGGATACATTGGTGGTTTTGATTTGGATGTCATGCATTAAAGATTTTGTCGCATTTCATTTTGTTATCTGTTATGGGCGGAAAATCTTTGTATTTTGATCAAGTGAACAAGTTAAGCTTCGGGCTTATGTAACGATTACTTTGTTAAATCCAATGTATCATTTTCAAACGACTTTTTGGTCGTTCTATATATATCTTGTGTTATTGATCTGAGAAGTAACATGCCCCGGACCCATATTCCGCTGCGACCCAATTTGGGGGTGTTACAATGTGACCCAAGACCTTGTCAGTTGCTGACGTGGCAACCATGCCAGCATGTGAGATCTACTTGCTGACGTGGCAGCCGACGTGGCGGTCAACGGGTTAGATCGGGTCTGGATTCGGGTTGGGTCGGGTCAGGTGTTGGGTCGGGTCTCCCTGTGGACCACTCAGAGAGTGCCACGTGGTAGAGGAGATAAATATCTCACCCATGGCAAAGTGGGACTTGAACCCGAGGTTTCTAGGTGAGGTACTTAAGCCAACCATAAGCAGTTGCGCCGCAACATAGTTCATTATATATAGGTATACTAATTTATTTAAGGCATAAATGGTATGGGCTAGTTCATTTAATAAGAGAGGTTTAAATATTACATGACAGGTTCAAAATAAGAACGGTTCAGAAGGCGAGGAAGGTACCGATAGACTCGTAATTTTGTGCTCATTCCAACGGAGTGCTCGAGGATTTTTTTTGAGTTTCTTTGAATCTCGATAAACGTGAAAACATCATTGAAACTCACCTATATATTAACGTTTTTGCTTTGTTTTCAATCCTTTGAACCTGTAAGACATAATAACACAAACCAAACATATTTGCAATATAATTACTCATATTTTATGGTTATTAGTCTGTTTAATAGTATTTTCTAGGGCTAAAATGATGTGTGTTTACGCACACATCATCTACTACTTGGGGTACATTACTTATAGCTGCCATTTATGATCTAGGTTTTAAAAACATTGAGCAGATTTAGTAAATGTTTTATAAACTTTCTGCTCTGATACCACTTGTTGTTCCCTTTAAGTTAGTTACCAAAAACTAAAAGTTAAGATAAACTAACTCACGGCTTAAAGTAATGTAATAAAAATGAGTTTTCAGAAATATAAATGTAAACAAGTAAAGAACATAAAACTAAATTTCAACGTTTACTTCTTATCAATTTATTAAGAACTATACCTGATTGTTTCCATAACAACAATAGGGATTGAATGACAAGATGTGTATGTGTGTGATCTCTTCACTAACAACTTTGCATAACTTAAAGTATTATGAAAAGTTGACAACTATGCTAAGCAATTGAGCTTGCTCAAGGACTTAGTTGATTTTGGAGGAGTATGTGTTTATGAAAGATACAACTTTAAATGCACAAACTTAACCTACTCCATTTACAAGGCATGTCTATTTATACTACTTATGGGTCATACCCACATAGGTGCTAAGTGCATGTACTAAGGTTGATTGGCTTGTATATATTATACAGGTTTGTCTATATTCCAATTCTAATCTAAGTATGGGACAAACATACTTTTTAAGGTCAGTGTTGACACTAACCTTATCTTCATACCCTATTCAGGATAGTTTGACTTCATGCGGATATAAGCTTGGACTTATCCATTCAAACTATCATGCCTATTCTTCAAGAACTGGTCTTTGAGGACTTCGAGTTGTTGGAGATCGTATGGGGCTCAGTGAGTCTATTTCCACTACTTACTGAACCCATCACCTTCGTCTTTGGTTCAGAGACTTTGTTGATCCCAACTTAAGATCGATTCCTTAGCTTGTAAAGGTTAAGTTACTTTAGATAGATCTAAAACAACTATGGTAGAAACTTTGTGAATACTAAAGAGTATGTGGAATCTACTCTTTAATACTTAGAAGAATATTAATGAAACAGTAAATTGTATGAACAATGATATTACTGAAAAGCTCCAATATTATTATTATCAATAATACGAGTACTCTTTGTAGTACTAGGGTTTACAACCTTGAAGCTATATATCAAAAATGTATGAATGTGTGTTAATAACCATAACCTAGGATCTCCTTTTATACACCAAGGAGTCCTTTACAAGATAACTACAAATATTCTATAATTCTAATAGGTAACTGCAAATCTTCTAACTTAATAAGATATACATATCTTTTACAAAAATATCTCATACTTATCCCATAAGTAATCTTGATAAACAATCTTCATTCTTAATCCTTTCTCTTGTCTTTTCCTTCTGACAGTAGAAATTCTTTACTAACAGTTGTAAACTTTCAGCATTGTAAAGCACAGCAATTAAATTTTATACCAGTAGCCACTAACTGTGTATAGAGCAATTAGAACTACAATTAAATATTTTTTCTTCATTCTTCATCAGTAGTACTAAGTTACACTAGCAGTACTAACTTTATGCTAACAGTTATAACTTTACTCAAGCAGTACTAACAAATACTAGCAGTACTAAGTTACACTAACAATAGTAACTTGTATACTAGCAGTATTAACTACTTAGTAGTATTTCTTCTAAGTCTCTGAGCAGTCTTAACTTCCATTAGCAGTAGTAATATATACTAGCAGTAGTAACTGACAGTACTAACTACTTAGCATATTTTTCACTAATTATCACTAACAGTACTAAGTTATGCTTAGCAGCAGTAACTCTAACCTTAGCAGTATTAACTCCAAGATCATCATGAAGTCTTTTGATCCCAAATAAACTTTTCCTCCCCAAAACTTGAGTTTATCTTTTGAAATCTTCAAGTGTTAGATTAAAACTTCCTTAGTGCAGTTTAAAGTAACTGCTAGTAAGGTAGAATTACTACTACTATATATATTAATACTACTATATGGAAGTTAAGTATAGCTCAAAGACATAGAAGAAATACTACTAAGTAGTTAATACTGCTAGTATAAAAGTTACTACTGTTAGTGTAACTTAGTACTGCTAAGTGATGATTAGTACTGCTTGAGTAAAGTTCAACTGTTAGCAAAAGTTATACTGCTAGTGTAACTTAGTACCGCTGATGAAGAATGAAGAAAATATTTTAAGTAGTTACTACTGCTTGTACACAGTTAATGCTGCTAAGGATTACAACTGCTAGAAGAGTTTCTACTGTCAGAAGGATAAAGACAAGAGAAAGGATTAAGATGAAGATTGTTTATCAAGATTACTTACGGGATAAGTATGAGATATTTTTGTAAAAAGATACGTATAAGTTATTTGTTTAGAAGATCATGATAACTTAGGGAAAATATGAAAGCCTGTTAGGACTCCTTGGTGTATAAAGGAGGTCCTAGGGTTACATTCACTTGTGCCATAACATTCATACAAATTCATACTTTTGATATATAGGCTTCAAGTTTGTAAACCCTAGTACTAACATTAGTTTTACTGTTTCATTAATATTCTTTTAAGTATTAAAGAGTAGATTCCGCATACGCTTTAGTATTCACAAAGTTTCTACCATAGTTGTTTTGAATTTATCCAAAGTAACTGAACCTTTACAAGCTAAGGAATCGATCTTACGTTAGGATCAACATCAAGTTTCTTGATTAAAAGCTTTATCTTCACTAAGACGATGCATTCAAACACTTCCAGGATTCTTGAGTTGTTTTGTCACGAGCTTAAGAAGTTGATAGCACATCTCATTCTAATGGTCAGTTTGAAGCTTCTTGTTGAGCATTGCTGTGATTGTTGCAGGTGTAAGTGGATACTTTTTGTTGGATCGTTTTGCTGAATAGATCTTAACCTTTAGCTTGTAAAGAGTTTGCTCCTTTAGATAATTCTAAAGCAACAATAATGAAACACTGAGTAAACACTATTGATTATGCGGAATCTAATCAATAATGGTAAGAAGAACAATATTGAATATCACAAAAAGAACTTTTATATTAAACTTTGAATATGCCTAGGTTACAGATTACAAACTATGATTATTATTCGATCTTTATGATATGTGTAGAACTATATCAACTAACTATGCCTAAGGTTCCTTTTATAGACTAAGGAAACCCTAATGGGCTTTACAAAACGCGTATAAAGATAATGCATATCCTTTCCTAAGATATCTCATGCATATCTTTAACTCTAACTAACTTTTGCGTAAGCAGACTTAACTATTACATAAGCAGTATTAACTATTTAACACTACCAGTACTAACTATGATAATCCTTCTACCAGTACTAACTATGTAACTAGAAGAACTAAATATAATACACTAACAGAATTAAATCTATTATACAAAATTCCTAACAATCCACCCCTACACTTAAACTTCACTTGTTAACTTCAAGTTTCTTCAGTTGTCTTTAGTTTAGGCTTTGAGAATTTGTATCCAAACATTTCTTTAAGTCCTTAGCTTCTCTTGAATAATGATCTGTTTGTTATTTAAAAAAACAGATCATACTTTGTCTTTTAGTCTTTGTCTTCTCTTCATCACAGCTACACAGCAACACCCAATTAAGTTGGCTTTGTAGTTTTTGGCAAACTACTAGCCATCAACGGATTTCATATGTCTTTACCATGAGCCGTTTGCTATAGACTAGTCAATGATTCATTGCAATAACAAGGTGTATTAATAACATTATAGTTTTTAGTAAACTATCAGCTATCAACGGATTTAAGATCTCTTTACCAGTAGCCATTTGCTCTGGAGTAGTCAATTCTTTAGTGCAATACTATGGTGCATTGATTACCATACAGTTTTTGGTAAACTATCAATCATTAACGGATTTGAGAAGTCTTTACCAAAGCTGTTTGCTTTGGACTAGCCAGTTCTTATGCCTATTAAGCATGGTGAACTGATGACCATTTGTTATGTGGTGGTTAGCCAACACCCAAACCCTTCTCACTTCCATTATAGTCTACGGTTTCTTAAAAAATATATGCTCACTGCTACTGAGAGACTCATCACTTTCTTATTCCAGCTTGCTTCTCAATCATCTACAGGAGTTGATAACAAACTTCATCCATTGTTCCATCTAGAAGCTTCATCTTTAGCATTACTGGGCAAGCATCTTTTGACAAAGGATATTTTCTATCTGCTAACATATATATAGTAGATGCATCTAATGTTAGACAATGTACTACACAAGTAGGATAGTATCTCCAATTAATTATCTTCTGTTGAAGTGGCAAACTCCAGATTGCATCATCACTAAGAGGTGGATCAAACATGGTCTTGAGATCACCCCAAAGTACTCTGTCATACATCTCTTCTGGTCTATTTGCCCCATACTTCTTTATCACCAATCTGTACAACTCTACAAGCTCATCTCTTGAAAAATCTTTAAGTATAGCTCCAAAACTCATATAAATTTTATCAGAACCATCTTTTCTTATGATCTGATAAGCAGCCTTTTGACTTGATTGAGAAATGATCTTCCAATTAACAATAGTAGGAGGTTTTGTAGCAGTTGGAATAGCATCTACTCCAATCTCTGATTCTGATGAAGCATCTTTGACTTTATCTTTCACATATGCTTCTCTTTCCTTGTTGAACTCATCTTGTGCAGTCTTGTCAATATTTATTCCCTTTCTTGCCTTTTGCTTCCTTCTCATTCCTGTTTTCTTAACTGGCACTTCAGCTTCTTCTTCCTTTACAACTTCATCTTTTCCCTTTGTGATTGAAGCATCCTCAATGTCAATCTTCTGTTTCTTTGAAGTTTCTTGTTCTAGCTGTAATCCATGTCTTTTCACTCTTGCTTTAGTTTCCATGGGCACAAAGCTTTCAATACTCTTCATCAGCTTTTCAAATTCAGTCTTCAACTCTTTAAAACAAAGCTTCTTCAATTGAGATAGTTTCCATGAACTCTGATTCTTGATGAAGGTACTCATGTACTCTCTTTGTTGTGCTTGTGTCATTGGCTTACTTCTTTTTACTTTAGCTTTTTGTTCAGCATAGAACTTCTTCTTCTGATTTATCATTTCCACCATTCTTTTTGCAAAATCATCATTGCTTATACTTTCTCCCTAAAGACTCTTGACTACCTATGTATTAGCTTCCAGTTTTTCCCTAATGGTGTCCTAATCTTCTTCAGTATAGAACTGTGCAGCTTCTTAAACATCTTCCTTTCGTTTCAGTTGTTGCTCTGACAATTCTTGTTCTTCCTATACTCTTTTGGCTATCATCTTATCTAAATGAATCTGTTTTGCAACTTCTTCATCCATTTGAGCTTGCAATCTTATAGTCTCTTCCAATCCAACTTTTTCTTGTCTTATTTGTTCTTTAGTCTTATGAGTAGCCTGGATATCCTCTTCAACCATCTGAGCTTTTCCTTCCCTTTGACCCTTTTTAAGAGAAGGAACTATACTAGAAGTACTAATTGATGTTCTACCAGTATCAACTTTAGTACTACCAGTATTAACATCTTCAATACCAGTATTAATCTCAGCTCTATTAGTATTAATCTCTTCCTCGGTATCCAATCCAGTATTAATGTTTTTAACCATTGACCTTGCTCTCCTCCTATTTCTCTTGCCCTTATCAGTCGACTTTGCTTTGCTAACACTTTGAGAAGCAACTTTTGACAATGTTTTAGCTGCCTCCAAGATTGTAGGACTAATTTCTTCTTCTTAAGTGATCCGTTTAACAATTTCGAACACAAATATGAGTGAACGGAAAGGTAAACAGATGAAAAAAAAATAGTATTAAGCAAGAAGACACAAGCAATTAAATATGGAGACAATATGTTTTGGGAAGTTTTCCTTTTATTAGAAACTCTCTCAAAGATTACAAACACATTGAGTCTTTGGTTACAATGAATTTGTTTCTAATGAGGCTCCCCCTCTCTCTCTTTCATTCTGATCCTATATATAAGAAGTTAAAATGCAAGGCAATGTTTATCTTGTTATGCAGATAATGTTTATCTTGTTATGTGGATAATGATTGAATTTTTTTTCTCATGCATAATAAATGCATGGCTTTTTGAATTTCTCATGCATAATAAATGCATGGCTTTTTGAATTTCTCATGCATAATAAATGCATGGCTTTTGAAATATTTTGTGATAAGATCGCCACGGATCACGCCTCCCCTTCTCCGATGAAGAAGACTAGCGCTGACTAGTCGATCCTTGGATAGCTGCACTCACTATCCTTCTTGCTTGAAAAGCCTTAACTAAGTCATCATATTTTGTGATATTGCTTTTGTTAACAATAAACTTTTTACCGTCTTCATGCTTCTTGTAATCAGCAGCATATTCGGTCTCGTGCTTCTTGTTCTTGTCTTTATCTTTGTTGCCACCGATGTGGAGTGCATCTCTAATCCTGTTGATAATTAATGCCATTTCTTTGTTTTTTTTGTTTTTTTTTTGTTTTGGTTTTTTTTTGATGAATTTTCAACTCGATGAGAGGTTCAGCGGAAGCTTTGTATTTGGACTTTGTATTCACCATACACAGGTAGGAACAGTGCTCTTGATACCACTTGATCAGTTTAACAATTTCGAAGACGAATATAAGTGAACAGAAAGGTAAACAGATGAAAAAAAGTAGCATTAAGCAAGAAGACACAAGTAATTAAAGATGGAGACAATATGTTTTGGGAAGTTTTCTTTTTATTAGAATCTCTCTCAAAGATTACAAACACATTGACTCTTTGGTTACAATGAATTTGTTTCTAATGAGGCTCCCCCTCTCTCTCTCTTTCATTCTGATCCTATATATAAGAAGTCAAAATACAAGGCAATGTTTATCTTGTTATGTAGATAATGTTTATCTTGTTATATGGATAATGATTGACTTTTTATTCTCATGCATAATAAATGCATGGCTTTTTGAATTTCTCATGCATAATAAATGCATGGCTTTTTGAATTTCTCATGCATAATAAATGCATGGCTTTTGAAATCTTTTAAAATCTTTTATGATAAGATCACCACGGATCATTGAGCCTCCCCTAAAGGTTTTGTAGGAGTAACAAAATCTGTTGACTTCTCTTTCATTGATTATCTTACTAAAGAAACTAGAGGATCATCATCAATATCCTGAATTATCCTCCCCTGATCCTCTGGTTCTTCACCCTCTGATTCAAACACAATTACCTTCTTGGATTTCCTCTTCAAAGCCACTTCCAGGGTTTTTACCTTCTTAACCAGTGTAAGTACAACTTTCCCTAGAGTCTGTTTGGTCTCTTTCAACTCCTTCTCTAAACTACCAATCCTGTTTACCAACTTAGGTACAAGTACCATCAATTCCTTAAGTTTCACACTGTCCTCAGCACTTCCTAATGTGTTACCTTCAAGGATAGGTGCTTCATAGGACCTAGGTAGTGAGTAATGAGGTGGTGAGTAAGGTGGTGATGGAATAGGTGGTTAGGATGTGGATGGTATTGGATCAACAGTTGTGTGATGGGGCTCAGTAGGTTGTGTTGAGCCTTTACCTTGATCCACAGCTGCACCTACCAACATAGCAGGCAGCAATGCTACAAAATCCCCTGAATAACCCATGTTTATGTTTGCAAAAAGCTTTTTGGTCAAAGTTGAGGCTAAATACTTTCCTTTAGATTCAGTATTAATGTCCAAAATAATTTGTAAAAATCTTGGATACATTAAAATTTTTGTATTACTCTCTAAGTTATGAACCATTCCATCAAAAATCATTTTAGATAAATTATAAACCCTATTACTAGATAGACAGATTAATGCAGTAGCAACAGTACTACAAAATTGATCCCATCCACCAGACTTAGGGCTTAAGCAATGTAAAATATGATGGATTAGAAATTTCCATTGGGGTGAAAAATTCTTTTTCCTAAAAGTTAATTTACCCTCAGTAACATACCCCAATGTGGCTAATCCAACATATATTTTAGCATCAGATAAATTATGTATTCCTATTGCATCTGCCAATTGAAGTTTACTTCTGACAGATGCCTCAATAATAGTATACTCTTTAGAGTCTATAGATGCTACTAATTGTTGAGTCCCATTAGCAAGTGTTTTGACTGTGGCAGTTTGCCAGAACTGTTTGACTAGGGAGTCATAGATAGTAGGATTATGAGTTAAGGCATACCTGAGAGATGTACCTTTAAGATAATCCACTACCTTAGTAAAACCAATACATTCATTTGGTTTCTTCAAGAAAGCTACCATATTATGCTTGTCTGAGTACTTTAGATTAGCCATATGAATACGTTGATGAACAAAAGTCATAAGAATTCAAATTCTAGTGTTGGGTTTGATATGAGTGAATTACTAAGTACTGGTAGAGAGAGAGAATTGAGTTTTTATTGATGAATAACAAGGTTTCTTATTGGACCGATTGTAAAAGAAGTTTCTTTAGAGCAAAGAAAGATATTTTATAGAATAAAGTACAATAATTATCCAAATAGAAAACCTATCTTAGAAGTATGCGCCGTAAAAATCTCTAATGGTAATATTTAAATAAGAAAAGTCAATTTTCCCTCACCAGCACCAACGGTTATCTACCAGACTTAACATTAGCCTACCAGAATTAACATATAGACTACCAACACTAATATAGTCTTCCAGAATTAACTTATAGACTACCAGAGTTAACTTATAGACTACTAGAATTAACTCTAGTACATAGTACTTACAGACCATATATGAGTAGAATTGGCAGCACAACTTCTATCCATCCTCAAATCCATGCTTATCCTGAAATAGTTAGTCAAAAACAAGAAAAATGCTACAATATATCATTAACTAGAACTAACTATTTTCTAAATACCAGTATTAATACCCTAACAGTATTAATTTTAACTAGAAGTACTTACTACACTTTACAAACTTTACAATTTTAACCTCTCCTCAAATGTAGCTACAGATTTAACATTCCAATGCTCACCACTAAGAAGTTAAACCTGGTGACATTAAATCCTTTGGTGAGAAGGTTTGCAACATTATGATCAGTGTGAATCTTGATAACCTCTATTAGTCTCTTCTCATAATAATCTCTTATAAAATGGAATTTAATCTTAATATGCTTGGTCCTTGAATGAGCAACAGGATTCTTGATAACACTTATAGTGCTCTCATTATCAATATGGATTTTAGTGTTCATGAAATTGAAACCATAATCCATCATCTGATTCTGTATCCATAATACTTGCCCACAACAATTAGCAGCTGCAACATATTCTGCCTTAGTAGTAGAATTTGCCACAATAGTCTGCTTCTTGCATTGCCAAGATATCAATCTTCTTCCAAGAAATTGACATCTACCTGTTGTTGATTTTCTGTCAAGGCTGGCTCCTCCATAATCACTATCTGAGTAAGCTTCAAGTTCAAAAGCTGAATCCGTAGGATACTATAAACCTAATTTGGGTTAATGTTTGAGGTACCTAAAAATTCTTTTTACTGCATTTAAGTGTAAAGCTTTTGGAGTGACTTAAAATCTAGCACAGGCACAAACAGCAAACATGATGTCTGGCCTTGATGCAGTCAAATACATTAGAGAGCCAATCATAGACCTATAGACATGTACATCTACATCCACACCATCTTCATCCTTGACCAGAGGCTTATTAGACTCAATAGGAGTAGTAGCTGTTCTGATGGATAAAAAATCAAACTTCTTTAAGATATCAGCTACATACTTATCCTGACTAATAAAGATTCCATCAGGTTGTTGCTTCACTTGAAGTCCCAAAAAGAATATGAGTTCACCTATGGAACTCATCTGGAATCTTTTGTGCATATATTCTTCAAACTCTATACACATAGACTTCTTTGTAGAACCAAAAATAATGTCATCCACATACACTTGGACTAACATAATGTTACTCTTTTTCTTCTTGATAAACAATGTTTTGTCTATGGTATCTCTTTAAAAACCATTTTCCATCAGAAAAGAAGAAAGTGTTTCATAACAAGCTCTAGGTGCTTGATGGAGACCATAAAGAGCTTTGATCACCTTATAGACTTTGTTTGGATGAGCAGGATTAACAAAGCCTAGAGGTTGATGAACATACACCTCTTCTTCAATAGTGCCATAGAGAAATGCACTTTTAACATCCATTTGGTAGACAGTAAATCCCATGTATGATGCAAAGGCTAAAAATAACCTAATTGCCTTAATTCTGGCAACAGGTGCAAAAACCCCATCATAATCTAAACCTTCCTCCTGTCTAAACCCTTGTGCTATAAGTCGTGCTTTATTTTTCACAACAATACTTCTCTCATCCCTCTTATTCCTGAAGACCCACTTTGTGCCAGTTACCTTTTTCCCATATGGCACATCAACAAGTACCTAAACCTTCTATAGTTTGAACTGAAGCAATTCTTCTTGCATTGCTTCAACCTAGCTTACATCTTGTAAGGCTTATGATATAGTCTTGGGTTCTTCTTGAGAGAGAAAACATGAAAATAAATAGTTCTGATGATCCTTGTGATTTGTTCTGTTCTGTTTGTGAATGTAACTTACCAAGGCTTGTTGTGCTGAATAAGCCTTTTGAATTTTCCCTCTTGTTTGAACTGCTAATGTAGGATCTCCTAGAATTTGTCCTTTTGGATGATCCTTATGAATTCTGAGTGTGGGAATAGGACTGACAGCAATAGTGTTATCCATGTTGTTAAAATCAGTCACTGCACCCACATCTTCATCATCATCATAAGATCCATTGAATATTCCATCATTTGGGAGAGTATCAGAAGCATCTTCTAAGTCAGGCATATTTGGATCAATGGGTAAATCAACATTAGGGAGAGTAGATGCATCAATAGGTATTTTTCCTCCAAGATATACAAATGATGATTCACCAGCATTTGCACTTGTAGAAGTAATAGCAGCACTAACATATGGTGTGTTAGACCTATCAGTACTAACAAATGGCCTATCAGTACTAATAGATGGCCTATCAGTACTAATAGATGGCCTACTAGTACTAATAGATGGCCTGTCAGTACTAAGTTTGTTAGTACTTGTAGCTTGAGTTACCTTCTTTTTAGATGCAATTCTCCTCTTTTCTTCTTCAAAGGCTTGTCTTGAAATATCATCCATAGCTTTAGCAGCCAATTCTATAGTAACCATCTTCTCAAGTTCATATTGAATGTCTTGTTCACTTTCCTTGTTAGCAGCATCTTCTGAATCTTGTACATCATTTTCTTTAGGAGAACTTTCAGAAGGTGTTTCATGTGCTACTGGAGCAACATCTTCTATTAGTATCCTTATCCTATGAGGTTGTAGTGGAAGCAGTATGTATTCCTGAGTAGGTCCATTATCTTTTCACGATGAACCTACAACATAAGAATCTTATGTACCTACATCCACATTAACCTGATTTTCAACACTTACAGGAATATAATTCATTGAATTGGTGAGAAAATCAAGATCAAACATCCAATTAGGACCAGTTCCTGTCACATTTAGTTGATCTTCAAGAAAATGGATGTGCAAATTCTCTTCTACCCTTTTGGTCCTTTTGTTGTATACTCTAAAAGCTTTACTAGAGGTAGAGTATCCAAGGAAATAACCTTCATCAGATTTCCCATCAAATTTGCCCAAGAAATCTAAGGTGTTCAAAATAGTCAAGGGGCACCCAAAAGGTCTCATAAAACTAATACTAGGTGATTTACCTATTAATAGTTCATAAGGTGTCTTATTTTGAGGTTTGGTCACTAATACCCTATTTAGTACATAGCAAGCAGTATTAACTGCCTCTGCCCATAATGGGATAGGTAAAAGCGAGTCTGCTAACATAGTTCTAGCTGCCTCAATTAGGGTCCTGTTTTTCCTTTTTGCAACACCATTCTGCTGTAGAGTTCTAGCTTCTAAGCTACACTAAACTCCCTATTGAATTCCTTTTCTTAGCACAGAAGTATCATTCAAAACAAATTCTTAACTCTATCCTATTATCACATCAAATGATTTTAAACATAATGATTCAATGTTTTCTAAGCCTATGAATAAAAATTACAAAGGATTTCAGATTTTTTCATCCTTGGTAGCTAAGAAAAATACCCATCAAAATCTGCTGAAATCATCAGTCACAACCAAGCATACCGTTTTTCTTGTAATTACTTCTATAAGAACAGTCCAAATAAGTCCATGATGAAGTAATCCTAGGGGCTTTCTGATGATTCCATTCTAACTTAGCCTTACAGAAGGCTTATGTTGCTTACCCTTCTTTTGCATGCAACACAAGTGTGAGTCATACACAAAAACTTTTGAAGGTAAACCTCTAACATGTGACCTTAACAATTTTATTTATATTTTTTGAAATTTCCGACATGACTAATCTCCTGTGCCATAATATAGACTCATCCTAATCTGCTGTTGCCTTTGCATATAAACAAGTTATACCTCCAGAAGGAAACAAGTTCTTTAATCTAAAGTTGTACACACCATCTTTTCTAGGAGCTCTAAGTACAACTTGACTTTCATCAAGAAGCTTAAAGCTAGGAGACAAGATAAGGCATTCAGACTCAGTAAAAAGGACACTATTTTTCTTGTCACACATTTGTGAGACAAAGAAAAGATTAAACTTACTTCCATGCTATAAAATAAACACATCACAGTCTAAATTAGCAGTTTTGGATTTAAAAACCTTTACCCCGTTATTTTACCTCCTTGGGATCACTTCCAAAACCCAAATCCACCAATGAAATCTTCATAGTCTGAAAGATACCTTTGTAGCCAGTCATAATGGCTAGAGCAACAAGCCACTATCCAACCACTTAATCCCAAACCACTGCATGATACCTGTAACAAGATCTCCTGTTTTGCCTCCTACACAAAAAGTAATAAATTAGTATTCTCTTAGGATCCCCAGTCATTACAAAAGACTTGGAAAATCCCTTTTGGGGTCAACATACTCAACCTTCTTGAGCATAAATGGATACCACTATCTTTGGACACATGATCCAGGTAATATTAGCCTTAGGCCTCCAAACCCATCTTGCTTTTTAAGGTCAGTATACCACTACCCATACCAGTATTAACTACTTCAACTGCTCTACTGTACTGCTCATTTCCACCGGTAGTTCAATTTTTAAAAACTCCAAAACGTTTTAACATCTTGTTTAAGTCTTGGGATCTTAAGAGTTGAGTTTTAGAGTAGAAGATGGGTTTGGACCTCTTCTTAAGTAGGTGAATACATGAGTCCTCTTGCGTATTAAACAGATTTGCGTGTCCATAATATACAAAAAAGTCTCTTCTGGGTCAATCATGAGGTCTAGGTCAACGCATAAACAGCAAGAGCCGTAACATTGTCACTAAATCATCCCTTAATTATACTACTTTAAATGACAAACGCAATAACTTGTTCCTAACACAACACATGTACCCTCATACTTGTGTGGGGAGGGCGCCGTGTGCTTCTAAAACTACATACTGCCCTAGTGCACGGGCTTATCGCAGCTAACTACATAAATCGAGCCGTAACGGCCTAGTAGTACTAACAAATCCTGTTCTTGTTAGTAATCCTGATGGGACAAAAGTCTTACTTAAATGTGGGTATTTTGAAAAGTGTTTGATATTTACCCTTTTGTATATCCCATACTGGTTTTTTTTTGCCCTCCCTTTACCAGTATTAATCACAGTTTTCAGCTTAGGCTCTTGACTCTTTTTTGTCATGGAAAATCCACAGTCTTGATCAAATGTCATACTTTTAAAACAAAACAAGCTTTTACTTTCTGAAAACCAATTCCTTGTTTAGAAGTTTGACCACTTTTATCATCTCTAGTCTTAAGTGTTTGAGTCTCAGGTCTAACTGTTTGCATTTCATACCCTTCTTCCTCATCATCTGAGTTTCAATCCTCAATGATAACACTATCTCTGTTAAACTTAGGATTAGACACAACTGACTCACTGACTGACTTAGGCTTTTCAGTATTTGCAACATTTGTTTTACCTGCAGTCTCACTTGTTTTAGTATTAAGCTCAGTTGTTTGTGACTCAATGATTTTATTCCTAATGACATATTTATCTAACCCTGCAAATGATATGTCAGCTCTTGAGGTTAAGAAGTTCCCTGTTATGGGAGGGGGGGGGACAGCTTTATACACATCTTCTTTGGAAGACCTATCATTAGCTAGTGTGGACTCTTCATCACTAGATCTGCCATCAAAAACACTAAAACTATTTTCACTATCAGTTTCATGATTGCTACTTAATTCATTCAATTGTGTGCTATATCCTAAACCAATTTTATCTCTAGCACTCATTTGACTGTTAAGTATTTCATCAAGATTTTACTGATTCTACATCTATTAGCAATCGTATCTTTTAACTCATTTCATTCCTTAACAACTTTCTCTAATTCCAGATTTAAGTTGTTAATTTTTATTTCTCTACATTTAAGCTCATAGTTTTGAAATTCATATTTCTCACCCCAAGCTAATTCATTCCTTTCATGTCCAAGAATCCTAGATTCTAGTAACTCTAAGGCTATCTCATAACCCCTGATTTCTAGTTTTGCTTTGTTATGTTTTTCTCTTTCAGTATCATAGTTCTTTTGAAGAGTTTTAAATGAATCAAGTCATTTTTTAGAACATTTTTGTACCTCACTGTTAGAAGAGAACTTGATGAGCTTGAAGAGGAAGTGCCATCAAAGCATAGTTTCGACAGGTTCTACTTCATAATCATTGAGCTACCAGTCATACCTCCTAGAGCCATCCTTGAGCCACCCAGTCAATGTGATGAAGATTCAGTTTTGGTGCATTGCTCCTCCATTGTCACCATTAGAATCTCCCTTGATTTCTTCCAGATCTACATTCTCTAGCAAAATGCCCTTTTCTATGATAGTTGTAGCACTCAATCTTTGACTTATCAAGAGAAACATGTCATTTTTCTTTGAAGTCCATATTCCTTCATGTCCTCTGAATGAACTTCTTTACTCTTACAGTCAACATAGCCACCTGCAATCGAAGATCCAATTCCTCCAAGTCATCTTCATCCATCTGCTGAAAATCCTCATTCTCAAGTTGAGAACTGGTTGTTGGTTGTGCAAGGAAGGAGTAAGCTACATCATGTGCACATAGAGTAGATGGAACTTGATTAATTCCACAAGCAGTACTAACCCCAAAATCTTTACTGATTAGTACTGCCAGTATTCTCAGAGGAGAGAAAAGCCAAGTTCTGAGAAGCAGAGTTAGAACCTGAAGACCTTTTCAATTCATCTTCATAAACCCTAAGATTGTTGTAAAGGTCATCAATATCAATCTCATCAATGTCTGGCTTATTTCTCATGATGAGAGCAATCTGATTCCATGAAGAAGGAAGACTTCTAAGGAATTTCTGGTTGATATCTTCCTTTGATATTGGAGCATCATGAACCTCCAATTGACTTATCAGTTTTTGGAATCTATCATAAGCTTTGTCTAAGATTTCATTTGATGCAGTAGAAAAATTTTCATATTGATGTTTTAGAACATTTTTCTGCATCTTCTTGGATTCTACATTAGCACTAAACCTCGATTTGATTGCCTCCTAAAGAGATTTAGCATCCAGCGAAATTGGAAACTTGAGGAGGTAATTCATCAGGTATCTAAAAAGCCAAGATGCTTTTAATCTTCTTTCGATTTCTCTAGCAGCTAGTTGTTTGGCATCTTAGGACAGGAGGGGCATAGTTTCTCCAGTTGTTGTGCAGCATCTTCTTCTATGATCTTCATTACATAACATCTCATAGATTATGGTCCCTGTATAACAATATATTTTCGCATTCTCCTGCTCCAAATACGTACTCTCCCATCCTAAAGATAGGGAATCATCATTGCAGGATGTGGGTGGAAGGAATGTCTTGTTCTGCCATCTTACAGTTGAGTTTCTTCTTATTCAGAGTTTCCACACAAGCTCTGATACCACTTGTTGGATCGATTTACTGAAAAGATCTTAATCTTCAGCTTGCAAAGAGTTTGTTACTTTAGATGAATCTAGAGCACCAATAATGAAACACTGAGTAAACACTATTGATTATGCGGAATCTAATCAATAATGCTAAGAAGAACAATATTGAATATCACAAAAGAACTTATATAAACTTTGAACTGCCTAGGTTTACAGAGTACAAACTATGATTACTATTTGATCTCTATGATCTTTGTGTAGAACTATATCACAAACTAGCCTATGGTTCCTTTTTATAGACTAAGGAAACCCTAATGGGATTTACAAAACGCGTATAAAGATAATGCATATCCTTTCCTAAGATATCTCATGCATATCTTTAACTCTAACTAATTTCTGCGTAAGCAGACTTAACTATTACATAAGCAATATTAACTATTTAACACTACCAGTACTAACTATGATAAAACCGAAGCTTTTGAAAAATTTGAAATATTTAGTAAAATGATTCAGAATAAATTAGGATGTTCCATAGTGTCAATTAGAACGGATCATGGTCGGGAATTTGATAATGAAGTACAATTCAGAAACTATTGTGACTTAAATGGAATTTCTCACAATTTCTCCCCTCCTCGTACTCCACAATCAAGTGGGGTAGTAGAAAGAAAGAACCGCACTCTACAAGAAATGAGTAGGACTATGTTAAATGAACAATCAATTCCACAAAAATTTTGGTGTAACGCGGTCGATACACCAACCTATATAATTAATAGAATTTATATTACACGTATTTTAGGAAAAACCCTATATGAGTTGTTAAAAGGTAGAAAACCTAACCTTAACTATTTTAAAGTATTTGGAAGCAAATGCTTCATTCTTAATATAAAAGATTACCTCACCAAGTTCGACCCAAAGTCGTACGAAGGTGTTTTCCTAGGATATTCGCAAAATAGTAAAGCTTATATAATTCTCAGCAAACAAACAATGAAAGTTGAACAATCCTTAAATGTAACATTCGATGAAACTTCTCTTAGCCTAAAACATCACCTTTTAGCGTGTGCGAGCTCCGTAAGAAAATAGAGAAGAAGACTAGATAATTACTTGACAAACTTGATTGATTGATTATAATGAAAGAGTACAAGAGTATTTATAATAGCTAAATGGACCATGGGCCTATGATGGGCTATTATGACCTTTGACTTGACTTAAAGATAAACAATGACTTTTTGACTTTCCTAACACAAAGACATTACTAAACAAAATTGTCAAACATGATAAATACTTTCCTAACACAAAGACATTTCTAAACATAATAAACTATGATAGTTATCCTAAACCAAGGGTGTATCATAAAACCAAATTCATCGCCCAATCTGACATCAAGCTCTTGTGCAACTCTTCTGCATACATCAAGAAACAAACAAAAACTCGTGTCATACTCAACCACGTAAAAACCATGATCAGAACATAAACTCTAACAACCACATTCTACTCTCTCGTCCTTGGTGTAAAGATTGCAGACTTAGTAAGTCGGGTCAACAATCACCCAAATGGTGTCATATCCTTGCGACACTTAGGAAGAAATTGTGAAAAAATCCAAATATTTGCAATAACCCACATCTCATGGAGTACACAGTATGAACAACAAACCACAAAAGGCCTTTGGTGATCAATTCCACAGAAAACAAAACAACAAACGACATCTAACAAGCGAATACATAATGACAGCACACAACAAGCCACGCAATCCGACACTAAATATAAAACAAAAACCACAACACCGCCAAATATAAAAAAACAACCAACACAACGAAATCCCTAATACCACAACAAAAACAACGAACTTTACTTTAGCACACGCAAACATTTGCTAACATAATTGGCGATAGTTGGCCTTCATATTGGGCCACCATTTTGCTATTTTCATGTCCTTGTTACATCTTGCAAACCCGATGGATGGAGTATTTGATTTGAAGGAACACCGTGCATGATCACATCCCTCAAGTCATCATAACATGGCAACCAACTCCTTCCCGTTAAGCAAAGGTTTCCGTCAACCGGGGTTTTCCAACTTTTCCTTCAGTATATCCTTCCTGATCATCCCACCTACGTCTTCGTTCTTAAGATTCTCTGGTTTTTATGCTTCGATATGAGCATTCAAGATTTGTTTTGGAAGATCTAAACCAATAGTCATCACTAAGGCTCGGACTCTTAATGGTTTAATTCGCTCTTTCCTGCTCAAAGCATCACAAACAACATTTATTTCCCTAGAGTATAACAATCTCACAATATGTAATCACTGAGCAACTTTAACCAATGACGTTGCCTCATATTCAACTCCTTTTGGTCAAGTATGTGTTGTAGACTCTTATGATCTGTGAACACCGTACACTTGGTTCCATAAAAGTAGTGCCTCCAAATCTTTAGAGCAAACACCACTGCGACCAAGTTTCCCAAATCATGAGTAGTATAATTTTTCTAATGAATCTTCAGCTTGTCGCGATCGAAAGCAACACCATCTCGTAATTGCATTATAAGCCTGCACCCATCCATTATGCACGCATCGCAATAAATACATGAAGTTCTCTAGCTCCTAGAGGGGAGAGCTAAGCTAGGTGCCGCTACACAACTTATTCTTCAATGACTGAAAACAGCTTGCATTTGCTTGTCATCCTATACAAAGGCGACTTTCTTCAGAGAGAGTTTGTCATTGGCTTTAGCGATTTTTGAAAATCCTACAATAATCTTTGGTATATCCGGCAAGACCTAAAATTTGACTAATATCTGTCGGAGTCTTAGGAGAATCCTAATCCTTGTTATGGATTCGATCTAGGCGGATCCACGTGAATGCCTGACTATACACTCACGTGGCCGTGAAATTATACCTTAGAAACACAAAATTCACTTTAAAATTTAGCTACAACTCCTCCTCCTTAAGTCTAATTCCCAGAATTGCCTTAAGCTGCTCTTCAAGTTCTTTCTTGTTCTTTGAAATAAATTAGATATAACGTCGATAAGACAATTTACAAACTATCCCAAGTATGTTTTTTACACTCTGGTTCATGGACGTCCAAGAAAATACTGCAGGTGCATTTGTCAAACCAAATGGCATCACTTGGAACTCGTAATGACCATACCGAGTCCTAAATGCCGTCTTCATAATATCCTCCTTCCTCCGGTACTTTAATCGGAAGATAACCCATTTCTGCAGAAGTCTAACAGTTGAGATAGAACACTGGAACCTTGTAAGTTGATAAAACAAATCATCGTAATCCTAGGGAGAGGATCACGATTTCTTCACCGCAGCTTTATTTCAATTCCCGGTAGTCAATGCATATCCGGAATGATCCATCCTTCTTTTTCACAAACAAGACCGGAGCTCCCCAAGGCGAGGAACTGGGTCTTTATAAACCCTTGTCGGATAGTTCTTGCAGTTTTTCCGGACAATCTTCCACTCATTTTTGGAAGGAGCTAATCGATAGGGTACTCGTGCTACAGGTGCAGCACCAGGCATCAAATCGATTTGGAATTCCACTTGTCGAGTCGGTGGAAGACCAAACAAAGCTTCAGGAAATACTTAGGAAAATCTCGAACGATTGGTACGTCCTCATAGTCTCATTCTCGTCCCTCCGCCTTCTCTTCAATCTCCTTTGCAGTATACTGTGCAGAACGACACGCGATTTCCTTTCAACAAATATTTATGAGTTTTGGCGCACGAAATGATGTTCAAACGAGTCCCGTTTCCCTGACTGCTTCTGTCACTATGGACAATTAAGGTTTTATTTCCCTAGGGAATACGAACGATCTTCTCGGCACAATCAATGATAGCATGGTATTTTGCCAACCAATCCATACCAACTATGACGTCAAAGCTACCAAGTTCTACGGGCATTAAGTTAATGTTGAATGGATGATCTAGGAAGTTTAATGTACAACCCCGAATGATAGTTTTTATCCTAATTATTTTCCCGTCGGCTAGTTCAACATCGTAATAATGGTCTAATGTAGTTGGTGTGATATCAATTAGGGAACTAAATGTAGTAGATACAAAACTTCTATCGGCACCAGTATCAAATAAGATAGAAGCATAGAGGTCATTTAGAAGGAACGTACCCGTAACGACGTTGGAGTCTGGGTTTGTCCCCGCATTGCCTACCACGTACACTTTTGCTGGGGAATTGCCATTCCCACCTTGATTGCCATGGTTTCTATTCTTCAACTTTGGGCAGTCTCTTTTGAAATGCCCTTGAACACCACACTCATAGCAAGTGCTAGCATTTTGAGTTGTCCCGGAGTTCCCACGATTGTTATTATTACCATTGGGACCAGAACTCCTACAGTCACGAGCCAGATGGCCGATCTTCTTGCACTTATTACACCTGGGAACACAGGCCCAATTGTGGTGATAGTTTGCAGTATTTTGACACAAGGGCAATGAATCCCGTGTACTCCCATATTCACCATGCCCAAAGTTATGCCCTTTCCAGTGTTCTCCTCTTTGTTTTGTTGTTGGTGCCCCTGATTTTTCCAGCATTAAACTCCAACTACTTCTTCTGCTCAACTTGCGTTTTGGGTTGATATGACATTACATTTCCCCGAATCATATCAGGAAGCCCACCAACATATTTCTCAACTTCCTCAGATTCTTCGTGGAACATCTTTCCACACATCAGTGCAAGCTCTTGAAAATGCAGAGTGTAACTTGCGACATCAGTACCTTTTACTTTTAGGTTCATTTCACCCCTTAGGTAGTATTTGACTGTCATAATCTTCTTTATTGTCTTCCAGTCCATAGCATAAGCAACATAGTGACAATCTTCATGTGGGAGTTCCACCATGTTAGACAATTTCCAAGGAAAGTGCATGTATCAAACTTAACTTGGTTCTCTACAGCACAGTTGCTGATATGGAACACTGATTCCATCTTCTTGAACAATTGTGACAGCACAACCACTCCTTCAGTACCCTTAAAAGTAAGGGGCTTGCAATTCAGAAAATCCTTATACATACACTCACTGGGAGTGCGTACAGTTCCTCTAATTCTAGTTTTAGAATTGTGGCTTCCGTCGCCATGACCATTAGTGCTATTTTAAAGAGTTTCATGATTAGCAAGTGTCGCAGACACTCTTGCTTTGATTAGTTGCTCAACAGCAGCAGCTGTCATAGGGGCAGTAGCCGCAGTAGCAGCGGCAGCTCTTGCAGCAGCATCAGCAGCCCTTGGAGCAGCAGAGGTTCTTCTTGGCGGCATATTGTTCTAATTCACAACAATATAAAACACATGAGTTTTCAAAAACATCATAAAATGACATGGGTACAACATATATATAACAAGATCACATCACACAGTGATTACATAACATGACTGGGATCACAACACATAACAAAATTGAGATCGACATAACATAATACAACATATTATATATAACAAGATCACATCACACAATGATTATATAACACGACTGGAACCACAATACATTACAGGATTGAGATCAACATGACATAATATAACACATCATATATAACTGGGAAAACATACATGATTGTCTGATATAAGAAATAAAAAATATAAATCCTACTGCCGTGCTAGCTGGGTATAAAACCCATAATACTTAGCCGGCTAACATAATGATAGCTATGAATATGACATGAAAATGTAAACCTAGGCAGAACTACCAGCGCCCTTAGGATCATCTGTATGAGTCTGATCTCTAGCCTGAAGTGCCTGAATCTGTCCCAATGCCGCTGACAACTGTCCCTATAGTGATGAAACCTGTGCAATCAATGTCATCATCAGTGACTCCTGTGAGGTGATACGGTAATCTTGCATCTGGTTATGAGTCCTATATGCTTGCAGTTCATAGTGAACTGCCGAACTCAACCCAACAAAATGTGCCAAAGCCTCTCGGGAAACGAGGGCCTCCTGATCCAACAGTCATGCAGTCTTATAGTGAAACTGTCTATCTTCGACTAATCCATCAACTCTCTTAAATAACTGAGTCTGCCTATCCTCTATCACAGCATAAATATCCTGTGTGTCCTGCTCCTGAACCGTAGCAAGCTCGGCCACTCTAGCATTGACCCCCTCGAGGGTCGTCGGTGCTACCTCCTCAACAGCCTTTGTCAGGTCTACCCAAACATCCTTAATGCCATAGCCGACCTCCTCGGTTCTCTGATGTCTTATCTCGGCATCTATAATGCCGATAAACCTATAGTTTGCTCTATGACCTCCAGTAGGTCTAGGAGCAGCAGTCAAACTCTCCCGCACCTCATACCTCGATATGGAAGCAGTCGGACATAACCTCTTATAAGGTGGTAACTCGGTCTCGGGAACGTCTTCCTTACGGTCGATTGGTGGTGGTATGAATAGTAAGGCTGGTAGTGGTGGTAGTGGAGATGATGGTAACAGTAATGATGTAGGTACAGGTGGTGGTAAATGTAGTGATGGTGGAGGTGGTAGTGGTGGTGAGGGAATATGAGGTAGTGGAGTTGACCAAGGTGATAGTGGAGATGGTGGCGGTGATGGTGGTGTAGGTGCGGCAGCATACTCAGCAATACGTGCCTCTATGGATGGTGACATAGGTGGCTCAAGTCTGACAGTATTCCGTGCCCTACGGAGACGTGTCTGAGCAAAGGGGATCCTAATCTGAGGCGATCTAGGTGTAGGTGCAGACTCATAAGTCTCAAATGCCTTTGTGTCCCCATCTGAGGGAACAGGGTCGACAACGGGTATAGCAGAAGAGTCGGCCTGAGCAAGGTGCTCCTCCTCCTCGTCATCATCCTCGTCCTCAAAGGGCTCCTCATCCCCATCATAAGTATCATCATCATCATCATTGTCATCATTGGAGGGCTCATCATCACCATCCCCTCTATCAACAGGATAGTCAGCATGACCCTCCTCGGGGTCCTCCTCCAGATCCTCATCAGGATCGGAGTCGGCCACATAGCCTGGTGACAAGGCGGTAGGTGAGGCATTAACAGGTAGAGGCTGGTCCTCCAAGGGTGCCTCAGCATCGGATGACACTAAGTACTCGGGGTACTCAGGCTCAGGTACATATGGTACCTCGACAGGTGAAGGTGGGTACTCAGGACCGGGCACGTAATCAGGAGACGGTAGGTGCTCAGGTCTTGACAAATAGTCCGGAGATGGCGGGGCTACTGGCTGCATAGGGAGTCCATGAGTCCATCGTATCCGTATATGATGACTCATGGAGAACCTCCATGAGACAGCTCCTCATCAGCTCCCCAGAAGACTCTCCCTGGCTCGGAATCAGTATAGACAGATGTGTAGGTGACTGTGGATGAAGAAGACATGACAGGATCTGTAACACTCAAACAAAGTTTACATTAGTACATATATAAGACACATAATAATATACTTAATATATTATAAACACGTATTTAAACCATGCAACATCTAGTATACTCAACTAATGCAACAAGTAATGTATAAGTAAATGTCCCATGAAAATCCCTTTGTATGATGCAATGTTTAAAAACGGTTATAGTCCAAGTAAAAACATTTGACCTAGTTCTCTATAACCTGGCTCTGATACCAATCTGTAACACCCCCAAATTAGGTCGCAGCAGAATAATGAGTCTGGGAGCGTTACTTCAATGATCAATAGCACAAGATATGAGAACGACCTCTAAAAGAGTTGTTTAAAATACGATACATTGGATTTATTGAAATTGTTTAATACAAAGCGCAACGGCTTAAATTGTTCAACATTTGATAACAAAGATTTTAGATCATAACAATTATCCCAAGATGTAATGACTCTAAATTTTTAATGCATGACTCCCCAAAAGACTATCCCCAATGTATCCTTAGTACCTCGTGCCTCATTGACCTGAGAAAACATGCTTTAAAACGTCAACATAAAGTTAGAGAATTCATAGGTTTATGTAAATATAATGTAGGACCGCAAGATTTCCAAGTGAATGATAATGCAACAGATGCAAACATCACAAAGTGTAATTACGTTTTCCTAAGCTCATGACACTAAAGCTCGACATGTATGAATTGCAATATAAATTGCCAACATTGCCCTTGATGATGTTCTAACCCGCAACATCCCAAAACAGACATGGTATACGTCCGTTGTCCGGTAAACTGGCACAGTGAGTGCTACTCACCCGAACGGGGATGTCAATCCCAAATAGATCTATTTATAACATTCGTGCTTACACAAAGTAATTGACAGTTCATGATAATGGGCACAGTGGGTTATCGCTACTTAGGAAAACACATAATCATGATAAAATGTACACTTGTGTCTAATTCGTAAAACAATGCATGTTTCTCACCCTAAAAGATG